>CABHPH010162154.1:43409-67450 GCA_902168325.1 Peromyscus nudipes | reverse complement strand
TGGGGGTGGGGACGCCCTTGTCTTTTTTGTTATTAGTGGAAATGCTTTAAGTTCCCCACTCCCATTTAACATGATCTTGACTTAAAATGGTTTGTTTTGTTTTTGTTATGTTGAGGTAAATCCCTAGCATGTCTACAACTTTTTGAAATTTGTAATATTGGTCCTGACTTAATACATAATAGGTCTGAGAATTAGCCACACCAGCTATTTACTTAAACATGGGGAGGCCGTAAGTACATTAGAATAAAACAATCCTTTCCAATCAATTGTTTCCATGATGCTATGAAGTTAATGAACAGCCAATCCCACCACAGAATGAGAGAAAATCTTTGTCTGATATACATGTGTCAGAAGAATAGTGTCTAGAATATTTGAAAAGAGAAAATTAAACACCAAGAAGACAAACAAGCCAATTAAAAATGGGCTATTAGATGAATAGAAAGTTCTTAAAAGAAGAAATACAAATTGTTGGTAAATACTTTATAAAAAATGTTCAACATACTTAGCCATCAGGTGTAGCTAGAGTTTTCCTGCCTGGCCCACAGTCAGGATAAATCTCTTTCACCCGCCAGTCCCACAGCCCCTCAGACCCAACCAAGTAAACACAGAGACTTATATTGCTTACAAACTGTATGGCCGTGGCAGGCTTCTTGCTAACTGTCCTTATATCTTAAATTAATCCATTTCTATAATTCTGTACCTTGCCACATGGCTCGTGGCTTACCGGCATCTTTACAGGCTGCTTGTCCTGGCGGTGGCTGGCAGTGTCTGGCAGCCTCTCCTTCCACCTTCCTGCTCTTTTAATTCTCTCTGTTAGTCCCGCCTATACTTCCTGCCTAGCCACTGGCCAATCAGTGTTTTATTGGCAACACATTTGCCATACAGAACATCCCACAGCAATCAGGGAGATGAATATTTAAACAAACTTAAGATTTCATTTCACTCTAGTTAGAATGTCAATCATCTGGAATAGAAATAACAGCAAATGCATAGAGGTGGTCTATATGCTTTTTTTGGGAGTGCAAGGGCATACAGGTACTGTAGAGATCAGTCCTTGAAGGTACAAAAAAAACCAACTACCATGTATCCTGGCTATACCACACCTGGATATACTCAAGGGACTTTATATCTTATTACAAAGATACTTGCACATCCATGCTCATTGCCACCTAATTGCAATAGGTAGGACACAAAATTAACTTAGCTGGGAACAAGGACAGAGTGGGAGAGCAGGGAGGAAGATACCATGATAGATGAGGACATCATGGGAATAGGAAGAGGCAGGATGCTGGGGAGGTTCTCAGGAATCCACAAGGATGATCCCACCTTGGTCTGCTGGCAGTGGTCCAGAGGGTGCCTGGACTGGTCTACCATGGTGACTGGTCTAGCAAATAACCTAGCTGTCATCATAGAGCCTTTGTCCAGTGACTGATGGAGGCAGATGCAGAGATCCATGGCCAGGCACCAGGCTGAGCTCCAGGAATCCAATTGATGAGAGAGAGGAGGGATTCTGCAGGCAAGGGATGTCGAGATCATGATGGGAGGACATGCAGAGATGACCGGCCACAGTAGTGGAAGCCCATGAACTGTGGACTGGTGGCTGTGGAGCCCCCATGGGACTGGACTAGGCCCTCTGGATACGGAAGATGGTTGTTTGGCTCGAACTGTTTGGGAGGCACCCAGGCAAGGGGATCAGAATCTGTCCCTGGTGCATGGGCAGGCTTCTGAGAATCCGGTGCCTGTAGTGTGACGCCTTGCACAGCCTTGGTGCACTAGGAAGGGGCTTGGACCTGCCTAGGCTCAGTGTACTGGGCTCTGCTGACTCCCCATGGGAGATCTTGATTTGGGGGATGTGGGGATGTGGGGTAGCTTGGGAGAGAGGGCTGGAGGTAGGAAGGGGTATCCGTGGGTGGTATGTGAAGTGAGTAGAAATTTTCTTAATAAAAAAAGAAGAAAAAGAAAAAGAAATAGAAGCCCTGAAGCATTGCAATAAATCTCCAGGACACTGAGCTTCACACTAAAGTTAAAATAAGAATATAGGTCAAGTTCATATAGAACTGATGGGGGATGGTCCCTAATTCCATATCAGGAGTGACAAGATGACCAAGAGATTCTGCACTGAGTTAGCCTGAGTTCATTGTTCTCCATTTCTCAACTGTGGATGTGATGTGACAATTGTCTCAAACTCCTGCCTTTGTGACTTTCCCACTTAGACTGTAACCTTGAACTGTGCACCAAAATGAACCTGAGGATGCTTTAAAAAAATATTAACTTAGGTGTCTGGTAACTGACACCTAGTTAATGAAAAGGCCATATGTGTAATAATGGAATATTACTCAGTTATAGGAGAAAACTTAAATCATGACATGACCTTTGCAAGCAAATGCATGGAATTGGCAAAAAAAAGTTACATTGAGTAGGGTCACTTGGGCTAGAAAGGACAAATGCCATGTATTTTCTTTCATAGGTAGATGCTAGCTTCAAAGCCTATATTTTATATGTTTATCCTGGAGTATATATGTGTGGTTGGATAATTGAGACAGCCACCAAGATCAATCAAAAAACAAAACAAAGAAAACAAAAAGATAGCTCATGCTAGTGGAGTTGTGGAGTAAGGGGAAATGAACACTCATCCATTGCTGGATGGAGTACAAAATACCACCAATACTTTGTTCCTTGTACAGTCACTACGGAAAGCAGTGTGGTGGTTCCTTGAGATGCTGCTAATAGATTTACCTCAAGATCCAGCTATGATACTCTTAAGCATATATCCAAAGGATGTTTAATGCTACCATAGACATATTTGCTCAACCATCTTTATTGCTGTTCTATTCATAATAGTCAGAAATTGGAAACAAATTACATATTCATGGATAGATGAATGCATAAGGAAAATGTGGTACATTTAGACAATTGGAAATTAATCATCTAAAAAAAAATAAAGCAACCCCCCCACACAAAATCATGAAATAGATATAACTTGAAAAATCATCCTGATTGAGGTAATCTAGACTCCAAAACATAAATATGCTATGTGTCAGTTATATGGAGATGTTAACATTTAGGTCTTTGATGAGATGGCTACACATCCCTTATTTAACCACAAAGGTTAGATAAGGGACTGGGTGAAGGGAAGGATCTCCTTTGGAAGGGGAAATACAATAGGTAGTTATGGATGGATGGCATGGGGGATCAAATGGAGGATCAAATGTATATAGGGAGTGAAGAGGTGGGTAACAGAGGGAATATATGGATTAATATCTAAAAGGAAAGGTCATTTGAAGGGTCACATGGAAACTATACAGTGAAAGATTTCTTTAAAATACACAAACATGCACACATATGTCAGATATATATATGTGTATGTGTATGTATGAATGTGTGTGTGTGTGTGTGTGTGCGCGCGCGTGTGTACATGAATATCCAAATAACAGGGGAGACAAAGCCCTAACTAGATATCTCTACCCACCATATGAAACATTCAGTGCCTAGAATTGGTTACATCTATTCAAGTTGTTGGTTAAAAAGGTCCTGGGACCCCCAATTAGCCTAGGCTATTGTCAAGGCTGTTGGTAGCTCTCCACAAACTAATGTTAAGGCCTATTGCTGAAAACAACATCTATAAAACTCATTGAACATGGAGAAGTAGAGCTTGGGTCTACCTGGAGCCTTCACTCCTACTGACTGCTATTCCTGGTACTTGAAGGTACGCTGAACACTAGCAGAGGAGAAAGGTCAACACCAACCCAAAAGATCTGCAAACACTTAGATCTACAATGGTGACCTGCCTAAAACCTCGACTGGTTCAATTATGGCAAAAATCTGTGGGAGTAAGCAATCATGGTCTGATTGGAATTAAGGCTCATTCCATGAGATGGAACCCATCCCCAATACTGCCCGGGTGGCCAAGAAGCTGAGTCAGGATAGGCCATGGACTTCAGGGAAAACCCAAAGCTGAACAGTAATAAAATTTCTCCTTTATCCATTCTTCTATACATACAGACCTTGTCTTTCTCAGACATCATCAAAGACACTTACTCCTGCAGAAGAGGGGAACAAATACAAAGACCCACAACTGACAATGTGAAGAGTATCTGAGAAATTGGAACATCCCGTACTAAGTGGAAGGTCTCCAAGAAACCTCTCCCCTCAGGGCTCAGAGGAGGAAGAAAGGGCGTAAGAGCCTGGGAGGATGGAGGTCACCAAGAAAACACAACAGGACTGATGCGCATATGAACTCACAGTGACTGTGGCAGCATGCAGAGGGCCTGCACGTGTCTAAAACAGATGGGGCCCAAGGCTGAGAAGGGAAGTAGACACAAGTGCACATTCCTAACCCAGAAGTTATGGCTTTTTAAATACTGCTCACAGAGAAAAAATTAGTTTTCTCCAATAGGATATCACAGTATATACAAACTATAATTAAGACTGGCCCCATGTCAAGCAGTAGATGGAAAACAGAAACAAAGTGATATTTTTGGTGGGTGTTTTGTCTCATAATGCTTTGTCTGATCTTTTTTATCTTTCCCCTTGCAGATCATTTCCTTGTTTCTGGTTTTTCTTAATGAGTTTTTTCTGTATGTCTCAGTATCTGTGTTTCTTTTGCTTTTTCTTTGGCTCTTTTTTTCCTGCTTATTTGTTTGTTTGTTTTGTCCTGTTCTAGTTAGTTTGTTTTCAATTTATCTTATTTTATTTTATTACATTTAAGACACCTGTTCATATTGTAATGAGAGAAAGAAAGGATATGGATTTGAGTAGATGGGCACAACCTAGGAGGAGCTGGGGAAGGGGTAAATGCAGTTAGAATATATTGTATGAAAAAGTCTATTTTCAATTTTAAAATTTGTTTAAAAACTATATTCCCAAGCCGGGCGGTGGTGGCACACGCCTTTAATCCCAGCACTCGGGAGGCAGAGGGAGGCGGATCTCTGTGAGTTCGAGGCCAGCCTGGGCTACCAAGTGAGTTCCAGGAAAGGCGCAAAGCTACACAGAGAAACCCTGTCTCGAAAAACCAAAAAAAAAAAAAAAAAAAAAACTATATTCCCTCAGCTCAGTCATGTACCTGTAGATTTAACTTAACTCTCAAGATTATCCACCTATAGCAAACTCCTTATCATAATCAGCATGGCATGCTTGTCTGTACTGTGAACAATATTTCATATCATGCATACATCTATTTCATACACTGACTCTAGAGTGCTTGTCTGTATCTTCCTAGTTTTCAATGTCTGTCACATGGTATCCTTTCAAGAAATACTGTTTGATGTGTTTATTGTTCTAAGAAGAAACAGAGAGAAGGTGCCTGTAGATTCTATGTTCAATCACTTGGTCCTCAGTTGGTAAAATATTTGGGGAGGATTGGGAGGTGTGGCCTTATTGGAGGTGTGTCACTGGGGGCAGGTTGTGAGGGTTCAAAAGCCTTTGCCCATTGAGGCTCTCTGCCTCCTGCTTATGGATCAAGATGTGAGCTCCTAGCTGCTGCTCTGGGTCCATGCGTGCCTCCCTGCCTGCTGCTTTGCTTCCCCCTATGAAGATCATGAACTCTAACCTTTCTGAAAGTGTAAGCTTTCAATAAATTATTTCTCTTTGTCTTTGTCACAATAATGATTTTTATTACACTGTAGTGATTAGGAGCAGTATGGTTCATGGCAAAATATAACTAATTTTTTCCTCTAGGGTCTATGAAGTGTCCAGACATGGGTTATTGGCTTGATTTATAGTGCAATGCATAAGTTCCCTGCAGTTGAGTTTCTTTTTGGTCCAATCAGGTAGCTGTTGGCTGTACCCAAGATGCATATGCCTCTATGGCATTGTCAGGGATGTCTTGCTATTTCTTTTGTGTAGTTTCAACCTTTTTGTCTAGGTAGAGCAATTGACACCATGTTCTCCTTGCATAGTACCTCCAAAATTTGTGAGGGTTACCCCTCAGGGAAGCAGCTTCCAAATCAAAGACACTTTGGTGAGAATAGGAAGTGATGTCTTCAGCAATGAGATCTAACCCTGATGTTTTAACAGGCTAACAAGAGAAATGGCAGCAGAAGCTAAGCTGTAACTCCTGGGAATGATGCATAAAAGTTTTGTGAATGGAGATCCTTATGGCAAGGCCCTTTGGAAAATCTCATCCACCTGGCAAGGGCTTGTAGAAGCAAAGGTACAGACCCCTGGGCTGATCCTAGGGAGCTCAGGGGCTTTAGGAGTCTCTAACTTTAGCTATACTTATTCTTTTTTATTATTATTAAGAGATTTTCTATTCATTTTACATACCAACCACAGATTCCCCTCTCCTCCCTCCTCCCGCCACCCCCAGCCTTCCCCCACAAACCACCTCCCATTCCCACCTCCTCCAAGGCAAGGTCTCCCATGGGGAGTCAGCAGAGCCTGGTACATTCAGCTGAGGCAGGTCCAAGCTCCTCCTCCCTGCACCAAGGCTGTGCAGTGTCCCATGATAGGCACTAGGCTCCAAAAAGCCGGCTCATGCTCCAAGGACTGGTCCCGATCCAACTGCCTGGGGTCTCCCCCAAACAGTTCAAACTAAACAACTGTCTCTCCTACCCAGAAGGCCTAGTCCAGTACCATGGGGGCTCCTCAGCTATTGGTCCATAGTTTATGCATTTCCACTAGTTTGGCTGATCATCTCTGTACATTTTCTCATCATGATCTCGATGTCCCTTACTCATAGAATCCCTTCTCTCTCTCTCTCTCTCTCTCTCTCTCTCTCTCTCTCTCTCTCTCTCTCTGTCATTGATTGGACTGCTGGAGCTCGGCCTGGTGCCCAACCATGGGTCTCTGTATCTACTTTCATCAGTCACTGATGAGGGCTCTATGATGACAGTTAGGGTATTCGGCCATCTGATCATAGGAGTAGACCAGTTTAGGCACCTTCTCAACTATTGCCAGTAGTCTAAGGTGGGGTTATCCTTGTGAATTCCTGGGAACTTCCTTAGCACTCTGTTTCTCCCTATTCCCGTGATGTCTTCATTTATCATGGTATGTCTTTTCTTGCTCTCCCACTCTGTCCCTGTTCCAGCTCGAACCTCCCACTCCCCTATATTCTCATCCCCTATCCCTTGCCCTCCATTAGCCCCTTTTACTCCCAGTTTGCTCATGTAGATCTCATCTATTTCTCCTTCATTGGGCTATCCTTACATCCTTCCTAGGGTCCTCCCTGCTAGCTAGAGTCCCTGGAGCTCTGGGTTGCAGTCTGATTATCCTTTGCTTTACACCTAGTATCCACTTATGAGTACATACCATGTTTGTCCTTCTGAGCCTGGGTTACCTCACTCAGGATGATATTTTCTGGTTCCATCCATTTGCCTGCAAATTTCATGATGTTATTGTTTTCCTCTGCTGAGTAAAACTCCATTGTGTGTATGTACCATGTTTTCTTAATCCATTCTTCAGTTGAGGGGCATCTAGGTTGTTTCCAGGTACTGGCTATTATGAATAATGCTGCTATGAACATAGCTGAGCATGTGTCCTTGTGGTAAGATTGAGCCTTCCTTGGGTATATGCCCAAGAGTGGTATAGCTGGGTCTTGAGGAAGATTGATTACCAATTTTATGAGAAACCACCACACTTATTTCCAAAGTGTATATACGAGTTTACATTCCCACCAACAGTGGAAGAGTGTTCTCCTTGCTCTACATTCTCTCCAACATAAGCTGTCTTCAGTGTTTTTGATCTTAGCCATTCTGACAGGTGTAAGATGGTATCTCAGAGTCATTTTGACTTACATTTCCCTGATGACTAAGGATGTTGACCAATTCCTTAAATATCTTTCGGCCATTTGAGATTCTTCTGTCATAAATTCTCTGTTTAGCACTATAGCCCATTTTTTAATTGTACTGTTAGATATTTTGTTGTCTAGTTTCTTGAGTACTTTATATATTCTGGAGATCAGCCCTCTGTCAGATGTGGGGTTGGTGAAGATCTTTTCCCATTTTGTAGGCTGTCATTTTGTTTTATTGGCCGTGTCCTTTGCCCTACAAAAGCTTCTCAGTTTCAAGGGGTCCCATTTATTAATTGTTGCTGTCAGTGTCTGTGCTACTGGTGTTAAATTTAGGAAGTGATCTCCAATGCCAATGTGTTCAAGACTACTTCCTACTTTCTCTTCTATCAGGCTCAGAGTAACTGATTTATGTTGAGGTCTTTGATCCACTTGGACTTTCAACAGATATGGATCTATTTGCAATCTTCTACATGTTAACATCCAGTTATGCCAGCACCATTTGTTGAAGATGCTTTCTTTTTTCCATTGTACAGTTTTGGCTTCTTTGTCAAAAGTTAGGTGTGCATACCTGTGCAGATTAATGTCAGGATCTTCAATTAGATTCCATTGGTCTACATGTCAGTTTTTATGCCAGTACCAAGCTGTTTTTATTACTGTGGCTCTATAGTAGAGCTTGAAGTCAGAGATTGTGCTGCCTAAAGAGGTTGCTTTTTTGTACAAGATTCTTTTTAGCTATCTTGGGTATTTTGTTTTTTCCATATGAAGTTGAGTATTGTTCTTTCCAAGTCTGTAAAGGGTGATGTTTCTCTGATTTCTTTCTCAGCCTGTTTATCATTTGTATATAGGTTGGCTACTGATTTTTTTTTTTAGTTGATCTTGTATTTTGCCACATTACTGAAGGAGTTTATCAGCTGTAGGAGTTCCCTGGTAGAGATTTTGGGGTCACTTATGTACACTATCGTATCGTCTGCAAATAGTAAAAGTTTGACTTCTTCCTTTCCAATTTCTATCCCTTTGATCTCCTTTTGTTGTCTTATTGCTCTAGCTAGAACTTCAAGTACTATATTGAATAAATATGGGGAGAGTGGACAGCCTTGTCTTGTTCCTGACTTTAGAGGAATCATTTTGAGTTTCTCTCCATTTAATTTGATGTTGGCTGCCAGCTTGCTGTAAAATGCCTTTATTATGTTTAGGTATGTTCCTTGTATTCCTGATCTCTCTAGGACCTTTATCATGAAGGGGTGTTGGATTTTGTTAAAGACTTTTTCAGCATCTAATGAGATGATCATGTGGTTTTTTTTTCTTTCAGTTTGTTTATATGGTGTATTACATTGACAGATTTTCATATGTTGATCCATCCTTGCATCCCTGGGATGAAGCCTACTTAGTCATGGTGGATAATTTTTTTTGATATGTTCTTGAATTCAGTTTGCCAATATTTTCTTGAGTACTTTTGCATCAATGTTCATGAGGGAGATTGGTCTGTAGTTCTCTTTCTTTGTTGCATCTTTGTGTGGTTTGGGTATCAGGGTAACTGTAGCCTCATAAAAAGAATTTGGTAATGTTCCTTCTGTTTGTAATGTGTGGAACAATTTGAAGAGTATTGGAATTAGCTCTTCTTTGAAAATCTGGTAGAATTCTGCGTTGAAACCATCTGGTCCTGGGCCTTTTTTGGTTGGGAGACTTTTAATGACAATTTCTCTTTCCTTAGGGATTATTGGTCTATTTAAATAGTTTATCTGGTCTTGATTTAACTTTGGTATGTGGTACCTATCCAGAAAATCATCCATTTCTTTCAGATTTTCCAGTTTTGTGAATTACAGTTTTTTGAAGTATGACCTGATGATTCTCTGGATTTCCTCAGTGTTAGTTGTTATGTCTCCCTTTTCATTTCTGATTTTGCTAATTTGGATGTTCTCTCTCTGTCTTTTGGTTAGTTTGGCTAACGGCTTGTCTATATTGTTGATTTTCTCAAAGAACCAACTCTTTGTTTTCATTGATTCTTTGTATTGTTCTCTTCGTTTCTATTTTATTGATTTCAGTCCTCAATTTGATTATTTCCTGGCATCTGTTTCTCCTGGGTGAGTTTGCTTCTTCTTGTTCTAGAGCTTTCAGATGTGGCTGTTAAGTCACTAGTGTGAGATTTCTCCAACTTCTTTATGTGTGCATTTAGCGCTATGAATTTCCCTCTTAGCACTGCTTTTATAGTGTTCCATAAGTTTGGGTATGTTGTACATTCATTTTCATTGAACTCTATGAAATCTTTAATTTCTTTATTTCTTCCTTGACCCATTGGTGATTCATTTGGGCATTATTCAGTTTCCATGAGATTGTAAGCTTTCTGTAATTTTTGCTGTTGTTGAAATCTCACTTTAAGACATGGTGAGCTGATGAAATACAGGGGGTTATTTCAAATTTTTTTGTATCTGTTGAGATTTGCTTTTGGACTGAGCATTTCTGATGTCTAGATGTGAAGAAACCCTGAGCCCACAGTTTCCATCTTCATGCCATTTGGAGTCCTGGCCCAACTCCACAACTTGAAAAAATCATGCTGATTTTGTGAGACCATCTGAGCTAGTCACATTAGCCCATCCTCTACTCTATCATGGATGTAGACCCTGGCAGTTGTGAGGTAGCTGCTTAAATTTTGTTTGTTTTGTGATGTAGGAAACTCTGAGATGCCAAGTCACCTTGATTTACAGATAAATGTAGATGAAAAATCAAACACTCCTGGGAAATCTTCAAGTTAGAGTATTACATGTGTGGAGTAAATCTCTCTTCAGAGAACATGACTTGAAGTTTCCTTTTGCAATATAGTGTGTGTTCATGCCTGAATGTGCCTTGGGTTTCCTATTCAGTTATATGCAGATCATTTTTCCTGACACAGTGTGTGCAAGTCTATAGTCTATGTTCTGTCTGTCACTTGGAGGTAGCTGCTTCATATACATAAGCTTTTTTGGTGCATCTATTGGAGGAGATAGATTCCTTCAGTTTCACCATCTTCAGATAACCTATCTTCTACTGCAGCCAGTGAGTGGAGTATACCTTCTTTGTGAAATTTGCCACTACCACCACCGCCATCAACAACAACAACAGAGGAAACAGAATATGGGAAAGAGTGGTAACTCTTGGTTTTATGGATAGATATGACAAGTTGTACAGAGAGCACAGGTTGTTGTGCAGACGCCCCCCTCCCACCCAGGGCTCCTGATTCTAACAGTTAGAAGTGTTTTAGGGATGGCAGAAACCTTGAGCACTGGCATCTGCCCAGGATCGATGTCTCCTCCAGTCACCAGAGGGCTCTGTCAGCTCAAACTTGCTTAGTGTTGCCAGGCTCTCAGCTGATTTCTCCTTGCCCAGCAGTATTTCCTGGGCATGAAAAGGCAAGTTTTTTTTTTCTCATCTGGAGCCTAGTCTAATGTTGGAGGAGGGGCTTTCTCAGCCTCCAGGACAGGAGATATTTGCATAGCGATGATCCCCTCTGAGGACAGGGACAGATAAGAAGTGACTCCCTCTCAGTAGGTTGTGTGGCTCCAGGAGAACTTTCGGGTGTCTCCACCATTGTCTGGGCTCCAGTTCTCCTCTCTTTCCTCGCTCACTGCTCAGGTGGCTGTTTACACGAGATTTCGGGAGTGTGAAGAGGAGAAATGATAGTTTACCCCTGCAGAGACTGGCCTTGCTTTGTCCTCACGGATACTGTTTCACTCCATCCTTTCCAGGTCTTGGGCTGAGGGTGTGTTAACCCAGCTACAATCTGTGTTGGGATCTTTGAGGCAGAAGATCACCATCTCCTGCACCGGCAGCATTGAAAGCAGCTCTGTATCTTGGTATCTTCAGCGTTCAGCAAGCACACCCTGTCTGCTCATCTAAAAGTATGACCTAAGACCCTCTTGTGCTCCTATAGGTTCTCTGGCTCCAAGGACAGATCCTCCAACTCTGCCACCCTAACTACATCTAGGCTGCAGCCTGAGGATGAGGCTGGTTAGAACTGCCTGTGTGTTTATAACAGTTATTTCTGAGAGACCCCCAGATTCATGGGGAACTGAGACAGAAACTCTCTAGAGCATCACCACCCTTTGTTATCTTCAACCTTGGAAAATAGAGCTTTTGCATCTCATTTTGGAAATTTGTGTTCAAGAGTCCCTTTATTTTCTAAAAATGCACATACTTCCTGTCTATATAACTATCACCTATCTGTGTGTGTGTGTGTGTGTGTGCATGTGCACGCACGCACACACGCCTGCATGTTAGTCAGAAGACACCTTGTAGAAGTCAGTTTTCTCTTTCACCACGTGGGTCCCCAGGACCAAACTCATCAGGCTTGCTGGCAGGGAGCCCTAACCACTGAGTCATCCTGCTGAGCCCAAGCCTCTCCTGTATATTGGTGGATGATCTCCTAATCCTTTTAAGACGACTTCATGAAGGAGATTTACATAACTTCAGAGCTTGCCAATCCGGGATGATATTAAACTGGATATTCTTTTTTCTTCTTTTTCTGTTTGTTGTTAAGACTGGGTTCTGTTATATAACTTAGGTTGTCTTGCCAAGTGGCCCATTCTTTTCTTGAACTTGCAATCCTCTTTGTGTGGCAGAAAATATTCTTCACTCTGACACTGTTCTTGTGCTTTTTTGCAATCTCACCTTTAAGAAAAGAGATCTTTAGTATCCCTCCGACTTGGATGAATGCTAGACTCTGCCTTTTATTAATGAAATGTATTCTTTGATATTTTTATACATGTCTAGAATGCATTCTAAACAGTCTTACCTCCTACCTTGTCAGTTCCACCACTACAAATCCCTTTCCTCTACTTTTATGTTTTTATTTTGTTTTCTTACCCACCGAGTTTAAACAGGAACATCTGTGTGACTCTGAGTTGGAATTGTCAACTGGAACCTGGTGGCCTCACCAGTGGACACACAATTGAAGACAATCACTCAACCTCTCCCAGAATATTTCAGTAGCCAATAGTTCAGTTGGCGTGTGTGTGTGTGTGTGTGTGTGTGTGTGTGTGTGTGTGTGTGTTCCACACACCTTTCCAAACTCCATACTGACTGGTGACAGGCCCAGTCTTGTGCAGGGGTAGTTCAGGTAACTACAGCAGTTGCAAGTTGAAATGATTGCCATGGCTGTGTTCCACCCAGTGATGGCATTGTGCAGCACCTCTCTGTTGTTTTTAAAAAAATGATAAGTGGTACTGTTTACTATGCAGAAAGGTCATGAGGCATGAGCCACGACAAAACCCAGTATCAGAGCTTTATTAGGAGGAAAACAGGGGAGACAAAAGAACCAGGCCTGGGGAAGAAGCGCATGCAGAGAGAAGAGAGAGAGAGAAAGGTAGTGGGGCAGGAGAGAACAGAGAGAGGAAGAGGAGGAGTCTGTGTCTGGCTTTTTAAGGCACAGGTGGGCTTACAGAGCTATGCCACACATGCACAGATTGCATGACCACACCATGTGCCATAGTCACCAGCACACACTGATGATGTAAGATGCAAGACCCCTTGCTTAGCTGCTGAACTGTGCATATACAGTCATGCCGCTGGAGTGGGGGCAGAATCCTAACATTCCAGACTTTTTGATTATTATAAAAAAGCAGATGAACAGGAATAGGGGCGTTGTTTCTCCTGGAAAAACTGCTTCCAGCTGACTTGGTAGGTGTCTGTTGACTCTCAGGGGGTAGGGAATAGGGGGCTTCTGAGGTAGACAGGTATCCTGGGATGGTGGGCTGTCATCTACTGCCTTGGAACTGTTCATCTTTCTTGGCTTGGCACTCTGGCTGCTTTTGTGTCTGACAGTATGCTGGTGAGACAGAGAAAAGCTTAGAAGAATTATTATTTTTTATTTCCCTTTGGGGGGTTCCCAGAGTGATAGAGGGGGGTCCCAAGACCAGGAAAGTTTGGGTTTGGCACTTGTCTTGAAGTAGATCCGACCTGTTAGATGGGTTTAAGCTGGTTTCTGGAGCTTGGGAAAAATTTTAAACATATTAAGAAGCAGTCATGAGAAAATTGAAGTATTGGGCTAGTGACCATTGTAGTGTTTAGCACTTTGCTTATATTGGTGAGAGAGAGAGAGAGAGAGAGAGAGAGAGATTTGAACATGTTTTTAATTTTTACCTGAGATAAGCTTTATCAGAGACAGATTATTTTAAGGCACCTGTTTCCTTTATTAGTTTAGTACTTAGGAGACACAGGTGATCAATTGTTGAGAGTATTTAAGAGTAAGAAATGGTTATATTAAAGTCTGGGGGTTTTTTTGTTTGTTTGTTTTTTGCAGAGCCCAGACCCTTTTTGGTCTGGGGGTGTCAATACCTTTTAACTGTTACTGTTTATTTACCACCTGGGTATATATTTGATGGTCCTTGGACTCCAGCTCTATGATGACCCTGTAACAATTAGCTGAGTAGTTAATTAGAAGAGGGAATCAGGAAGAGAAAGCTTGTGGGGTGAGAACTCATTCTTTGGGAATTGGGGACAAGGCAGTGGATCCTGATGTCCTCTGGAATTGAGAGAGAGCAGGGCCCTGTCTGTGTCACTGCTGACCAGTCTGGAGTGAGGCACATGGAGGGAGCAAATGAAATGAAAACCCCTACCTTAGCTGGAAAATCTTTTCCCGTTACTAACCCTGAAAGTACAATTAAGTCTGGTGAGATGGGTAAGGCTGCTCCACTACCCTGATAATAGGGAAACAAGGAGAGATGGGACCTCCAAACACCCTCAGAACTGAGTAAGTGGCTCCGGTGTCCAGAAGGAAGGAGATGGGTCGCCCAGATATTATTGTTATTACCCTGGGTTCTCTGTATGAGATGGGAGTGACTGGGCTGGGAACTGGGCAGCTTCAGTCGTCACTGAAGGCCACGCCTAGGAAGTCAGCCAGAGGGTGGTCCTGATCTGATGTCCCTATGCTGCTAGATACACTGAGGCAGTCAGCTGACCAGTGGCCCTTCTGGCAGCATTTTGGGCAAGGCCCTATTGGTGCCCTTGTGGGGTGGTGGTGCAAGCCTGAGCCTGCTGAGATGAAGCCACACATACACGGTCAAGAAGAATGGACAGCTGAATTCAAAAAGCATCAACAATTTCCAGAATTTAAAATCCTGAATCATGACATGACACTAATGGAATTCAGGTATTTCTGGTACATGGACTGCTCTCACCCAAGGTGAGGTTGAACTGTTGACCTTGTGTACGTCCTACTTCACAAATGAGTCTGTCAGATACGCTAAGCCTATAGGCTGAAGATGATGCCCCAACACTGCGGAGAAACCTCAGGTGACTGTCCAGGTGGCTGGCTGTTTCTGTCAACTCACAATTTTTTGGAAGTTGCTTGCATGTACTTCCTGTTTTAATTTTTGTTAGCTAATATTATTTCCTTCTTGGGTCTCTGAAGGAGTTGAAGATTATTTAGTTATAGTTGAAGATTAATTAGGATAGAAAGTGAATTAGATAGAACAGGATAGATAATAGAATTATTTTCTCTGAATTTGTTAAATACAAATAGACTAGACATTGTTTAGGTATTTATTACTTGTATATATTGTATATAGTTATTGTACTTCTGTATATAGTTTTTCTTATGTTAGTTATAAGTGTTTTCCTTTTTTCTTTTTATTAAAATAAAAAGGGGGAAATATGGTGATATTTTTCTTTTGTACCAAAATGTTAATTGTATGTTAATAAATAAAGTTGCCTGGAGGTCAGAGCTATTAGCAAGCCATAGGAAAGCAGGGCAGTGGTGGTGTACGCTTGTGATCACAGCACTTGGTAGACAGAGCTAGGCAAGTCTCTGTATGTTCAGGGATACAGCCAGCATTGGATACACATGCCTTTAATCTCAATACCAACCATAGAACACCTGGAGGTCTATACAAACAGGCCGTGATGAGGCAGTCCTGTGGTTGGGTTTACAACCAATGAGAAGGCAGAACAGAGACTATATAAAGACTTTAACACAGGAAGTAGTGGCTCCTTCAGAGAGGTAGGACCACTGCAGGAGGAAGGGTAAGGTTTTAGCTCTTAGCTCTGACCTCTTGGCTTTCTTCTTTGCATTGGTTCTGTGTTTCTTATTTATAAGATGGTTGGTTACGTCTACACGAGCCCAATGGCCTTTTTTCTCACACTTAAAACAGGGACCCAGTGGCTTCTGGGGAGCTGGTGGGATAGTGTGTGCCAGCATTTGGCAGTTTCTTTTTTGGGCTTTTTTCATCTCTCCCATGGTACACTTAAAAATGCACTGCTAACACTTCAGCCTGTGGGGTCAGGAGCTTTGTTCTCCAGATGCTAAGTTTTAGCTCTAATGTCAGGGAATTCTGGGAGATGGATTTTATTCTGTGCCTTGAAATTTTTTTTTGATAGTTTGCTGGCTTGAGGACAGCTTTAGGAAGACTCACCAGGAGGCAGGCTGTAAACTGATATCTGGCTAAAGAGCCATCTACATTATTGTGATCCCCATGTGGGTCCTGATCATAAACTTACTTGCATGCATCCTAGCCTGCTTCCAGAACTGTCCATGCTTAGTGGTCCATATGGTACCAGAGAACAGATAAGATAAGGTTCTGTTTAGAGTCAGAGATTCTTTGGGTTCAGGAATGCACATAGGCAGGAAAGAGAGAATTAGAAAGGGAGCATTTAGAGCTTAGGTAACTCTTTTCATTTGCCGATTTGCTGGCAGATGTTAGATAATTCCCGTGAAATATCAGGTTCAAGTGGCCATTACATGGCCAAGTTTACTGATATCTGGGGATATTTAAGGCATTTGTCAGAGGAGGAGTGGAACCATGAGAAGAAAGCCCCCATGTCCCATGGCTGCAGCCAAGAGAAAAAAATAAAAAATTAAAATAACAAACGGGATCCCAGGCTCCTATTTCAAGCATCCTTGAGGATAGGCAGCCATGGACCAGCATAAATTAACAGCACAAATTACCCAATCATCATCACGAAAAGGGCAAGGGCTGGGGCGTATGTACCGGAGGACTCCCTGGGGGCCCAGACAGCATTCAATACTTTGTCAAGAGAGAATGTGTCATGGTACGCAGCCAAGGACCCCCCCGGTGGTCCAGTTCGAGGAATATATCTCAGGCTACAGTCACAGGAAATGGCAAGGGATAGGAAAGGGGAAACTCACCAACCTGGTTAGCGGGTGTGTTGTGCAGAGCGGTCCTGGCAGCTAGGCAAATGAAAAGAGTGGAGCAGGCAGCCTCAGCTCCAATAAACCACGGTACAGGATTCCAGATGCAGAGCCCCAGATGTAGAGCACTGGAAGAGCCTGTCTCATCATGGCACCAATGTTGTTTTTTAAAAATGATAAGCGGTGCTGGTTACCATGTGCAAAGGTCATGAGGCACAAGCCATGACAAAACCCAGTGTCAGAGCTTTATTTGGAGGAAAGAGGAACAAAAGAATCAGGCCTAGGGAAGAAGCATGTGCAGAGAGCACAGAGGGAGAACAAAGAAGAGATAGTGGGGGGGGAGAGAAAACAGAGGAGGAAAGAGGGGGTCTGTGTCTGGCTTTTTAAGGCATAGGTGGGCTTATGGAGCTATGCCATGCATATGCAGATTGCATGATCATGCCATGCTCCTGTAATCATCAGTGCACACTGATGACGTAAGACACAAGACCCCTTGCTAAGCTGCTGAACTGCACATGTGTGGTCATGCAGCTGGAGTGGGGGAGAAACCTAACACTCTCTTTATTGTATAATCTCTCTGCCCAGCTGCCACAGTGTTGCTGAGCTCAGAGGGGCTGGTATAAATGTCTTGTTTTAGGCTCAAAACTTAACCATCATTTGTTCTCAGCACCTGAGAAGCCATTTTGGTCTCTGCATTTACCATTGTTCACTGCAAAGAGAGGGAGGCTTTTCTCATTAAGGCTGATGGTAGCATTTGTCTATGGGTATAAATATAGCTATTTAGAAGGTCATTAGATGCTATGTCCATTTAACTAGATAACAGTATTAAGTTCCCCTTATGTCCTATGATGTCCCCAAGCATGTGCTTTTGACCAGATTTACAGTACCGTGTATGGGTTCTTTTCTGTAGAAAGGACTGAAAGCTAATCAGAGAGTAGTTGGTTGCTCACATAACAGTTTGTCATTGTAGCAAAGAGGACATATCTAGCCCAGGAGGATCACAGCTAGGTGAGATTGCTGGAGGCTTTTCTCCTCCAGTAGCCTGTGTGGTATCTTCTGGCACTATGAAAGCTAGCCAGCATGGAGGAAGCTTTCAGCTGTTTTCTCTGTATCTTCCAACCAAGATGTGTGGCATCTTCAGACACAGGTTCTTATCATCTAGTTGGAGAAGGCAACCAAGGTTCGAACTTGTGGCTTTATAGGGCTGGGAGAGCCAAAAGCAAGGCAACTCTTCCTCCACAGCAAAAGTGGCTCATTTCTGTGATCACCTCTGAGATTCTGACACATCTTGAATTTCTATTTCTATTTGGTGCTTCCGTTGCTGTTGCTAATGGGGTCACATAGTTCCCCAAGCATTGCAGGCTACAGCCCATACTCCCTGTTACTGCTCCTGCTAGAAACCTGCATTTCTTTACCTCCTTCCTACACTACTCAGAGTAGCATGGTCAGAAGCCAATCCCAGGTTCCCATGTCACTGACAACATGGGTGTCTATCTGAGCAGTTGGTATGGTATAAAAGCCAATAACCATTGATTTGTGGATCAGAATCTTAAGAGCATTCTCAGGTCAGTGGCACATGCACTTGGTCCTGGAAGGACTGAAGGCCTGAGAACTGGAGAGGCTGCAGGCCTGAAGAAAGGGGTGGCCTTGTTTCTATTCCTTGCAGAGAAAAGGAGGGCCATAGAGGCCAGAGAGACACACATGAGCAGAAAGATGATGGGTCAGTGAGTATGTGTCGGTGGGCCAGTTCAGTGGGCCAAGTCAGCACAAGTTCCTCCCTTGGATTCCTTCCAGGGTCTTCCTGTGCTTTCAGGCAGTGAACCAGCAGTGGATCTCCATCCACTTGCCTGGGTGGACAAGTTGTGTTAAGAGCGTTCTGACAGCTGAAGAGAACAGATGCACCAGGTAGATGGGTAGGTGCAAGGACCTGAGATCCCAGTTACACACTCTGGTTACCACCATCTGCTTATCCACCATCCCAGTCATGACCACAGGAGCAGGGGAGCCCTTCACATTTGAGCCTGGGATAATCTGCTTGTCAGACTTCTACTCTGTTCCTATGCAGGCAGTCAGATGGCTATATAACCTATAACCCAAATAATCCCCAGATGGGAGGTGTGCAGGCCTGGCCTGAGATGAAGGGGAGCTAGACCTGGGCCTGGAAAGGGTGGGTAAGGAGTTGTCTGCCCTGTTCTCTGAGTACTTCCCCAGGGCTGGATTGTCGGGTACATGGAGACCAAAGCCTTGTTTATTACAGTACCTGTGGAAGGAAGGCATGATAAAGAGGTGGGAAGGTGTCATACAGAAGGACCCTAGACTGCTTGGACCAGTCCTTGATTCAGCAGAACAATCCAAAAGATGGAGTCCCTGGAAATTGAATTGGTCTGCAGACCCTGGGAGGAGACCCACAGACAGGCTGAACCATTCTGAGCAAAGCCAGACTATAGTTCCCTGCCCCTCCCCCATGCCTGCCACCCTTGGCTGGAATTCCTGCCCCATCTCTAACCTTCAGTCCCTAATGTAGACAAGAATATGGACACGGAGTCCTAGCAATCACTAGCCAGTGGCTGCTCGGCACACATGGACTTCAGCATCTGGAAGACAAGGAGGGGAGCCACATCAGATTCATCAAGTTCACCATGATCCTCGGGAAACAAATGTGGTGCTTAGTGAAACCTGCAAGTCTCAGGGCACACCTGCTCCAGGAGACTGGGCAGCTGGGCCACCACCCTGATAACCAGTACAGAGACGTGGAAGTTTTCATAGTAGCTGATGGGGGCTCTGAGGGGTTACTGAAGCAGGCCTATCTGCAGGAGTGTGAGCTGGAAGCCCTGACCCTTGCCTTCTCACACCTGAAGGTCGATGGCGATGCCAGCAGCCTGTGCAGCCTCACACAGCTCCATCACCTAGGTTCCATGCACCTTCTTCCGCCAAAGTGCCAGCTTCTGCACTGTTGAGGCCTCCAGCCCTGTGGCTGTCCCGAGTCCAGTACCACTACCAGCTGCCACCAATACTGCAACCTGAAAAAGGTGAGCATAAGGGTGGCCGCCAGGAGATTTCACATCGCCTCCTACTGGCCACCCGTTTCCATGCAGGGTCCCCTCAGATCCCAGCCAGGCAGCTCCAGCAACGAGGGCAGAGGTTGGGAGGAATCTTTACATAGGTGATTGCTTGACTTGTACTGAGCGACTAGTGTGCACAGAGCAGTGTGATTGACATGGGGATAGGGTGGTGCAAAGCAGCACCCAGAACCGTGCCTGGCATATACTGGGTTCTTGGTAAACACCTGTTGGACAATGTAATTATCTCTTCTGCCGAGGGTCCCTCAACAGCTTTTACTTTTATGCGCAGACTCATTCTTCCCCCCTGGAACACATACATTTAGGCCGAAAGGGAAGCGGACGCCATCAATGCACATGCGCCTTTGTGGCCAACTGTTCTTTGTTCCTATGCTCTGCGGTGTTTTGTATTGCACATGCGCGTTTCCCAGGCAGTTGTGGCAGTTTTCCTACTAGGCGGGGGGCGTGGCTTGATGACTCATTTTAATGATACTATTTCCAGGTAGTGTGGCTGACTGGAGAGTGGCATCTATTTATGAAGGTAGGTGGACTCATACAATGATCAGAGACAAACTCAGCAAGTCGGCTTGGCCTGTGTGATGTGAATGGCAAATGTTTGACCGGCCACCATGAGACACGTGTCACTGTCATCTGTGCAGCGTGACCCGAGGGGCCAGTCCAGGAGGCCCATGAAGGGGAATGGGACGAGGAGGGGCATTTAAGATTTGTGCAGTGGCACTCTGGGAGATGTTTGGTCTCATAATGCTCTGTTTGGATATTTTTAAACCTTACTGGTCTTTTGCTTATATATTATGGGTTCCATTTAGGTGTTTTCATGGATTTTGTGTATGTTTCTTATCCTTTAATTTTTTTCTCTTTGTTTTTTTCATCTTGGTTTGATTTTTTTTTCAATGGACCTCTTTGTTTGCCAGAGATAGAGAAAAAAGGCCTTGGGTTGAATAGGTTAGGAAGGTGAGGGGATCAGGAGATAGGGGAGGGGAAACCAGCATCAGATTATAGGGGATAAAATTATTTTCAATAAAAAAAGCAGTATGTGAGATGAATAGTCTCCAGTCTTAGAAAAAGTTGTCCATTACTGGGAAGGGGAGGGTTTAGAGCATCTATTCAGTACTCAGCCTATCTCCTTTCTTCCCTGAACTAGACACAGCATCTCTGGATCTGCTGCTCTTCATTGCTTCACACCACTTATACTTCGTGGACTTTTGGCAAGTCACCAGGGTCCAGACCTCAGGACTAAACCCTGGGATGGATGCTCTAGACATGGCTCTCCATGATAAATGGGGCATCTGTCACCAATGAGGATCATGGTGACAGGAAGCTGCTGGTGAGTGTAAAGACCCAGTGCTGGCTGTGGGGACTGAGTTTATCTCCAGGAACAGACATCACATGATATATGTGCATCTAGTCTGGCACCCACTTCACAGAGTGGAACATCCAGGTGTTTGCTTGCAGGATTCCAGAATATTTCCTCAGGTTTTTGCATAGCTGTGGTCATGGTGTACCTGTAGGCCCTGCCTCTTTAGTTTCTCGTGGGGTTGCTGACTTGAGTAGGTAAGCTGGTGATTCCAGGATGCAGCTCCTATTTGCTCAAAACCCCATAGAGTATAAACAGGAGGCAAATCCAGATGTTGTGCAGTAGTATCCTAGCATAACAGCTGTCTTTATGAGATCAGCTGTGCCTGTTTGTAGGTGTATCACCTCAGCCCACAGATGGCAGGTATTCCATCCTAGAAGCAAGGTCAAGGTCGGGTCATTGGACCCTAACTTGAGTAACTCCACCTGGCCATTTGCATACAATTCTGCACTAAGTACACATGGCCTGGACTCCAGGAAATGCCAGAGGGTGAGATTGAATAGGCTGAGGGAGGTGAATTGAGGGCTCTTGTACTAATACACACTTAGGCACTCAAACATTTATACACTCTCTCACATACATTAACATGCTCACAGATAATCATGCACACACACACAGACTCACTCTTGTACTCGGAGTTGGCTAGTGTTTTGTCAACACAAGACAGAGTCATTTGGGAAGGGGAACCTCAATTGTGAAAATACCTTAAATACATTGGCCTGTGGCCAAGTCTGTGGTGCATTTTTTGATTGATGATTGATGTCAGAGTGCACGAAAGACATGTAAACATGGTCATATACACACATAATCAATCACACAATCATACCTTTACACATTCTTCATAGTCCTTGATCTTAATGATACATTCTGTGCTAGTTAGTTTTTATCAACTTAATGCAAACCTAGACATTAAAATAAAAGAGGTAATCTCAGTTGAGGAACTGTCTCTTTCAGTTTCGTATGTGGTCATATCTGTGGGGCATTTTCTTAATTATTATTAATGAAGGAGGAACCAACCCACTGTGGGTGGTGCTGTTCTTATGCACATGAGCATGGTCTAGATAAGAGAGGTAGCTGAGCACACGAGAAGATGCAAGCCAGAGAAAGCAAGCCAATAAACAGCTTTACTCCACGGTTTCTGCTTTCAGGTCCTGCTTTGTGTTCCTGCCTTGGCTTCCTTCACTGGTGGATTAACCTGCAAACTGAAATAAACACTTCCTTCCCAAGTTGCTTTTGTCTATGATGCCTATCACAGCAACAAAATTGGTCATGATGCTACAAACTTGAACACTATAAAACACACACTCCATATACATTCTGCCACTGATACTCATGTGAACTCACACACTCTTCCATACTTTTCTTCTTGCACCCACAGTCACACACTCACACTTACTTTTGTGCTCACAAACACATGTTCTTGCATGGTGTCACTAACTCTTTACATGCACAACTACCTCACTGACACTCGCGTACACTCAAGATACTTATACCGTTGTCTGCTATACACTGTCACTTCTATGCACTCTTTCACTCACAAGCACACACACACACACACACACACACACACACACACACACACACCACTGTAATACACTTCCAAGCACATACCCAGAGAAACACAATCCTATATTCAAACCCATGTTCTTCAAATCATGCTCATATAGGCATGAGCAAACTTATGATCATATAAACACACACATCATGATACATGAATGTACTATTATACTCACCCACACTCATGCTTATACACATGAGTCTCACATAAGCTCACAGTGTCAATCAGTGTCTTAAAATCACTGACCCTAACGTGTCCCTAGCCCATTAATGATGTTAACCACAGCTCTAATTCTAAACCAAACCCTAACAGTATGACTAACTCTAACCCTATCCTGCCTGCAAGATGCACTGATGTAACAGTGACACAAAGCTTGTGGGAGGCACCACAGTCTGTGGACTGAAGGCCCAATCCATGAGATGGAACGATCCCTGACATGGCTTGAGGGCCAAGAACCTGAGACTGCATAGCCCAGGGGCTTGGGAAAACAGAATAGTACTGTTCTGGCAATGGAAAATAGCAATAAAAACACTCTGATGACATTCTGCTAACTCATAGATCAGTGTCTCCTCAGCCATCAGAAACTTCCTCCTGCAGTGCATGGGAACAATAAGGAGACCCAGATCTAGACAATGTGCTGATAATGAGAGAAACATTAAAAACTCAGTCCTAAATGGGATGTCTCCACAAGAACTCTCCACTCAGGCCTCAGAGGACTCTTCAGAGGAGGAGGCAGAAAGAGTGTAAGAGCCAGAGGGATGGAGGACACTGGGAAACAACGATGTCTTCTATACACAGAAGAACCAATGCACATATGAACTCAGACTGTGTGATCAAGCAAAGGGCCTGCATGGGAGAGGGCTAGATGGGGTCCCAGGGCTGAGAGGAGAAGAGGACACAATCTCACATTCTTACCCCAGAGTTACCTCCACTTGATAACTGCTCACAAATGAAAAATTAATTATCTCCAATGGAATCTCCATGGGTATACAACCACTTGTGTGGACAGACCCCATGACCAGATGTCAACACAAAATGAACTCAGTGGCATTTTTGGAGGTTCTTTGCTGCATAATGCTTTTCCGGGGCATCATATTTATTCATTTATTTGTTTCTTTAATTTTTTTAACTTATTGGTCCTTTGCATATATATTAAGTTCTCCAGTTTTGTGCTTTCATGGGATTTTTGTGTGCAAGTGTGT
>CABHPH010162154.1:0-43399 GCA_902168325.1 Peromyscus nudipes | reverse complement strand
GTGTGTGTCTGCATCTATATGTATTACTTGTCCTTTTCTATTCTTTGTTTATTTTGTTCTGTGCGATATGTTTGTTTTTACTCTATCGAAGACTCAAGTCTTTCTTTCTCTTTGTGATATATTGTGCTTAGAGTATACCCTCTATTCTTAGGAAGGGACAACTGTCAAGAAACTCCTTCCACTCAGCTCAGCTGAGCCTTGGCTCATGGAAGTGGCACTATTCTGAGGTGTACTTCTGTTGGAGGAGATATGACCTTGTTGGAAAAAGTATTTCACTGTAGGGGTAAGCTTGTGATCTCCTATATGCCCATGCCACACCCAGTTGCTAGGTCCACTTCCTCTTGCCTTCTGATCAAGAAGTACCCAGCACCATGTCTGCCTGCATGCTGTCCATCTAACTGCCATGATGATAATGGACTGAACCTCTGAACTGTAACTTGCCCCCCAAAAAGATGTTTTCCTTTTTTTTGTTTTTTTTGTTTGTTTGTTTTTTGTTTTTTGTTTTTTTGGGGTTTTTTTGTTTTTTTTTTTTTTCGACAAGGTTTCTCTGTGTAGCTTTGCGCCTTTCCTGGAACTCACTTGGTAGCCCAGGCTGGCCTCGAACTCACAGAGATCCACATGGCTCTGCCTCCCCAGTGCTGGGATTAAAGGCGTGCGCCACCACTGCCCGGTGATGTTTTCCTTTATAAGAGTTGTAGAGACACTAAGACATTCTATAACAGAATAAGCAGGATGTAAGACAAACAAATAAATGACTGAGTTCAGTCCTTCTGTTGAGTAATCGGGGAAAACAAAGAAGATTTACAGAGAGGAAAAGTAGCCCCCCTTCCACCCTTCATCTCTTGGGAGGGTGGTCCTGACTTCACCATTGTTAATTAAACAGGAAATCAATTTCCACAGTTTAGTAATAACACAAAGGTATTTTGTCAGAGGGCAAGGATGGCAGGGCTCCATCTCCCATGGTACTAGAAATAAAACATCTTTGTATATAGTACTCTGGAATGACAAGACTTTCTCAATAATATTGCAACCATCAATCACCATCTTATGAGACCTATGGATTCTGATGAGAAACCAGGCCAGGGTCTTAAGGGACAGTTGTGATAAAACTTCTTCCTCACATACCCTTGGGTGCCTTGGAACAGAGCATCTTAATACAGCATCTCAGTGTCACACTTTTAAACCACATCTTTTAAATCCACCAGTCTGAGTTTTAAGCAAAAGGAACTGAACATCCTGAATACAGAGATGATGAGGATTGTAAAAGCCAAGTGTTGATACAAAATTTTAGGTCACAATTCTCAAGTCCACTAAAGAACCCTACGTAACTTCCTGACAAGTAAAAACCAGTGACCCTAACCCAGGGAACCACAAATCTTCCTGAGTTTATCATTTTCTTTGTCATTACTTATCATTACCATCAAGGGCAAAAGGTCTTTTTGTCATGGGTTCAATATGATATGTCCTGTACTGTCTCATGTGTTTGGTCCCTTGATCCCCTTAGATAGTCCTGCTTGAGTAATTAGAGAACGCTTGGATGTGTGGCCTGGCTGGAGGCAGTGGGTCCTTAAGAGACTTGGGAGACTGTCAAAGCAGTGAAAACAGTTGCCTCACATGCTGCTGGCAATGTGAACCCACCACCAAGCTGTGCCTGCTACTCAGAAAGCCTAGGACAAAACCTCTGCCTCTCTGAAGTTGTTTTATGGCATAGATTTGAGAGGAGCCATGAAAAGAACTGGAGAATGCTGATGGGTTATGGCTAGCTGTGATTTGTCTACAGCTCATATGACCTCATAGGGAGTCACTGTGAGAAATGATAGTCCCCCACCCATATAAGGCACCAGTGGGGCCGGATCTTGTCCTTATGCTGCAATGAGGCTGTCAGTAGGCTACAAAGCAGATGCACTCATAGTTTTGATCAGAGCTTTATTTTTAGCATCCATCTTTGGAATTGAACATCTGTGATCCCCACTGACCTGAACATAATGCGTTTGCTTCCTGGGGGGTTGTTTTTGGGACCTGGATTTTGATTTACTGTTTGTAGTTTTGGATTTACTTTGTGCATTTGCTTCAGTTTTTTTATTACCAGTCATTTTCTATTGTCTACTCATTTATCTTTGCCACTTTGTACATTGGTTTATTTCTATATCTTAAAACTTTTGTCAGTATATATTAGCTGTAAAAATCAGGAGTTTGACTATGCCGTGCACTTGGATCCTACCCACCAGCTTTGTTACTTCCCACGGCATTTCCCTGTGTTTATCAATTCCCTATCATAGTAGGAATCTTCCTCTGCCACCATGCCACTCATGAGAAAACATCCTTTCCAGGATCTTGAGGAAGAGCACATTTCCTCATGGCATCATAGTGTCAAGGACAGGGTACCATCCCTTGATGCCCATAAATATGAGTAAAGATAAATGGATTGAGTATCATGACTGTAGACACTAGGAGGTCTGCAGCAGTCAGAGTCATTAGAGAATTTGAGGGTCTAGGTGAAAGGGATGTTGAAGAAGCCTGTGTGATCACTCTCTACCTAGTGAATAACCACATCTCTCAGTCAGGTCAGCACAAAGCTCACTGAGTCCATTCTTGGTGCTACTGCTGCTCTCATTATAGTCAAAATGCCCTCCTTCAACTTGGAATGACAGCGGTCTCACATTGTCTTATATATCCAAATTCCTGATCTCTAGCAGGAGGTGCTATCTGTGGATTTTGTGAAACATCAGGGTGTAGAACCCAGAACGAGAAATTGGGTCATCAGAGGTAACGGAACCTGCAAAAGCCATGCAAGCATGCTTGAGATCCATCTTCCCAAGTCTCCATCCATGCCTTTCCTGTCTGTTGAGAGCCAGAGCAAACATAAACCCTATGTACTTTATGTTGCTTCTTCTCAAGGATTTGGTCATGGCCATGAGAAAAGAAATGCAGTACTGGCAGATACAAAGGGGGAAAAAATTCTCTGGTTGTGAACAGCATGGTTGGTTTCTTGTAATGACCTCACTGGAGCCATTGTGAGGACTTTCAGACCCTGCCCATTTTAGGCACTGACTGGGTCTGAGTCTTGTGCTCACACTGCAGAGAAGGTGTTACTTTGTTGGTTGCAGGAAGGTTGGACTCAGAAATTGGGTCATGTAGACTTTGTTACTATTGATCACATGGAAACAGACATAATTGATCTGATTTGATCTCAAGAGCTACAGTTTCTTTCCTGGTTTGCTGGTTTTTATCTATAACTCTTGAATGGTTTTTGGATTAATTTGTGCTTTTAATTTAGTTTCTTGTTTTCTACCACCCAAAATTCTACTCTTAAATGAGCATGATTCTTTGACATTTTTAAAATACGTTTTCTGACTTTAAATGCTTCACTAGTATGAAATAATTGTAGAAAATAAGGAGTTTCATGATGGTGTGCACTTTGAACGCATCACCTGTATGATTGTATCATAGTGAAAAAGCCATTGAAGCAGCCTGTAGGTCACACTCCAACTAGTCCAAACCCACATCCCTAATCCAGGTCAGCTCAGCATTCCTGAGTCTATCCACCTTTGTAGTATGGAGTTTGCCCCGAGTAAAGACAAAATGTCCTCCTCAAGGTTAGGTGTAAAAGGCCTCACACTTCCTCATGTGTCTGAATGCTTGGTCTCTAGGATGGAGCACTGATTGGTCTAGGAAATCACAAAACCCTAAAGCACTGGGGAGGAGCAGGAGGAATTAGGTAACTGGATGCAGCAAGGGCATACCAAAGCCATGTAACCAGCTGCTTCAGACTCATCTTCCCCAAGGCACCTTCCCCAGCTCCTCCAACTGCCATGCCTTCCCTGTCCTCTGAGAACATGGAGAAGGGATGCCTTTTGTCCCTTAAGTTGTATCTTGTTGAGGATTTGTCCACTGCCATGATGAAAAGCAATCCAGTCCCTGGGACCAGATAGAGAAACTACTTTGGGTTATTCCCTGCTGTTGCTGGTCCATCCCTGGCAATGGCATCATTTGACCTCTGTGAGAAATGATAGAAATCTGTTCATACAAGACATTGCAGGATGTTGGGCTTAATCTTGAAGCTGCAGAGAAACTCATGTTGGACGGAGAACAGTTGGATTCCAGCATTGGTCCTGATACACTTGGGCTTTCCTAGTCTCATGGACCTTGACATTGGGAGTTCTCCTGTGTTGCTGTGGGTTTCATGTTCTGTTTCTTTTTGATTCACACACACACTGCTTGTGTTTGAGACCTTGATTTCTGCTTGTGTTCATTTGCTTTTTATTAATTGGTCCTTTTTCAATAATTTTTCTTGGTCATGTTGTACTCTGATTTCTTTTTTTTATTTGAAACTTTAACTGTGCAGGGTAAGAAATATCCCTGTGACACATGTATATGTGCATATAGTGAACTTGGATCATTTTCACCTCCTGTGTCATATTGCAACAGCCCCCATCATGTGCTTATATTCCTCCCCTCTTGATTAAGATTCCACCTACCCATCCATGGCTCTAGTCAGTCTCAGTATATCTCTGGGACTTTCATATTACAACAAACTCCATGTCCATGTGTATTTTGCAAAGTAACAAAATTTCATTCTTCCTAGCTGAGCATGGCCTCTTCCCTTGACCTTACCTGTTTACTGTTGGTCAGTTTTTGAATGGACTTATCCTAGAACTCCATGATGAACCCAATGTGAACATGAGGTATCTCTGTCATGTGTTATTGAACAATGGTAAACAAGGAACCTCATTTCAGATGATGTTCATCAAATATATTATATTATACATTGCGTGTGTGTGTGTGTGTGTGTGTGTGTGTTTATGATTTTTAGCATAGGGGAATAATGGCGTTTTAGAATATTTAGAATGATTTTTCCTTGTTCTTTGGTGAAGCACCTTGAGGAACATTGATCCTCACTGTCCTTTACAGCCAGCAGGAAAGATCCATTATGCAATCTGTTGGTGCTGGGTTGTCCTTACTGGGAGAGATTACATTACTCTTTCAATCTTGTACTCATATGGATCTCTTTACATGTTTCATAAGCTCTTGAATTTATCATCACACTCAGGATGTAGCAGTGGAAAGGCAGCAGGTGGTGCATTGTGATAACCTCTTCTATCAATATTGGTGTCTTTTGTGAATTGAGCAATATCTCTCTGTAGCTGAAGTTTTCCTGTGTCCCACCTGGCCCATGGTCAGGACAAATCTCTCTCGCCCGCCAGTCCTGCAGCCACTTGGACCCAAGTAAACACACAGAGGCTTATATTAATTAAAACTGCTCAGCCATTAGCTCAGGCTAACTATTGACTAGCTCTTACCCATAATTCTTATTTATGTTTAGCCACGTGGCTTGGTACCTTTTCTCAGTTCTGCCTTCACATCTTGCTTCCTCTGTGTCTGATTGGCAACTCCTGACTCAGCCTTCCTGTTCCCAGAATTCTCCTTGTCTGTTTAACCCACCTATACTTCCTGCCTGGCTACTGTCCAATCAGCGTTTTATTTATCAACCAATCAAAGCAACAAATTCACAGCATACAGAAAGACAT
The DNA here is from genome assembly GCA_902168325.1 of Peromyscus nudipes. Taxonomy (NCBI): domain Eukaryota; kingdom Metazoa; phylum Chordata; class Mammalia; order Rodentia; family Cricetidae; genus Peromyscus; species Peromyscus nudipes. The sequence goes on along the minus strand of CABHPH010162154.1, from coordinate 37,871 downwards.
CTCCAGCATCTCTCTTTGCAGATTGTCAACACTCTGGAATACACGGTTGTCTTGCATCCCCTACGGTTCCCATGGATCTTACTCATCTCTTCCCTGTCTCACATTTCAATAATTTGTGTCTTCCTTTGTGTGATTCATATCAAGGATTTGTCAGATTTGTACATCCTTTCAAAGGACCAGCTCTTTGTTTCTCTGATCTTTGTTTCAACCTCTAAGTGTCCAGTTATTTCCAGCTCCGATCTTTCTTATGCTTTCTCATAACTGTTTTTGGGTTTGGGTGGTTTTCTTTTCTTTTAACTTTGACCCCAAGATGCACCATTAGGATTTTTGAGAGACCTTTGCTTTTCATGATGTACAAATTGATAGCTATAACCTTGTCTTCTAGAGCTGATTTTGTTTTGTTTTTTTTACTTCTAGTGTCTTGTGGGGGTGCCATTCTCCACCTGAAAAGGTAGAGGACATGGCAGAGGAATTATCGTGGAGGGATCTCAGCGATGACAATTTACAACCAGAATCCATAAAACTAGGATCAAGGTGGTCCATCTCCACCCTGGTAAAAACTATGTGTTCCCTTAGCCACATGGCAGAGAACAACTTTGAAATTCCTGGAACAAAGAGACTTTTTGAGACCCTCGCCGAAAATGACATACTGTATGAGAGAAAAAGTACTTATGTCATTGGACAAATGGAAAATCATCCAAAGATTTCCTCCACCAAGAGGCCTGCACATCGTCTCATTCTCCCTCCCTTTCCCTTAAAGAGGAGATGGAGTGAGCTGGCTCTGCCAACGTTTGTGACAACAGAAGAAGGCAACCAAGGGCAGGAGGTAAATGAAAAAAGTAGCAAGGGCTTCTCTATGTCTAGCTCACCTGATTTACACATCAGATATTAACTCACCTGTGAATTCTGCCCCACAGGGTGATGGTGTGAAGGCATTTGACACATCTGAGGAGACATCTGCCTCACTGGGTGTAACATCAGAGAGGACACATGTGGATGGCCATACCATCACTTTCAGTCACACAACGCTGGATGTCTTGTACTTCCTAGAGGACACCATGTGCCAGAAGTACCATGGACCACCAGATGATGCTGACATTATGGAGGAAACCACCAATATGGACTTGAATGACAATATCAGCCAAACGACAAGTGATCTCATGTTCACTGTTTCCCCTCCACAGCATGGGAGCAGCCAATATGAAACAGTCAAAGACTTAATAAGTAGGAAATCACCAACTACATCTACCAATGAACAGCCCCAGGAGGTACCCATAGCCTCCAACAGGCACACCAGAAGGGGCTGGAAGGGCCTGAGGAGGCAGGCTCGGAACCTGTTTCGAAGGTTATGTTTCTGTCTCCCCACCCCAAGGAGAGGAAGCACGGCATCCAGGTAAGGGATAACAAGGAATGGAAATTGGAGTCCCAGGGAAATGGAGCAGGTGAGGCCACTAAATTCATATTTGTATTTGATCTTTCCTTTTCAAAGGCACTTTGCCACTGACAGGCTGCACCCATTTATAGAACATGAACCTCAATGTGTCTGTGACCCTAGAAGCAGCTTTCCCACTGAATCCTGCTCATGAGAAGTCTGGAGAAGTTAAGCCAGGAACACACAGCAGAGGGTGTTACCAGGGGCTGGGGATGCAGGGAGATATGAGGGAGGAGGGTTTTGTGAAAGGGAGCAGAGTTTAGGTAGGGAAGAATCCTGTAGAGAGCTGTTGTACCACAGGGCAGCTCTTTGCTAGGTCCTTCTATGTCAAAGTCACTAACATTGCTTTGTTTGTGTCTTTTCAAGGGCTGAAGATGAGGCCCAGGCCCGTGGTTCCTAAACCACAGGTCTGTGTTCGGCCTGGTGGGGCATAACAGCCATAGGAGGGAACCAGGCCAGAACGAGAAAGGAGGAGGTTTGCCCCAAACCTCTTGTTAGCTGCCAGACACTGCCAGCAACCAGGGCACAAGCTCTGTAACCCTCCTCTCCTGTAGAGTATGAGGCTTAACTTAACTGGTCCCAAGCATGAGTGGCTGGACCGAGAAGCCAGCCACAGAATCATCTGGTGATGAAGAGGCATCCATCCTGCTCCACAGTCCACATGAGGAAAGTAAGTGCCCCACATGACTCTGGATCCTCATCACCTGCTCCTCTCATTTCCAGCAACAGAATCAGTGGAGCAGATTCAAAGAAGTGCTTGCGCTCTTTACTCCTAGGTGGTAAAGAGGCACAGAATGAGGAGGGGAGAAGAGGAGGCAAGTGGGAGATGTCAAAAGAGAAAAGCAGTAAGAGCGGGAGGAGGGAAGGGCATGAAGCAGGATGAGGAGGAGGCGACTTGTCCACAGGAAATTCCAGTCTGGCAGCAGGAAAGTAAGGGATGAATATGTGGTGTGGCGAAGGGGGCCACAGCCAAGCAGGAGAAGGAGTAAAATTCCCCTCAAGAGGAGAGTTGGGGCTTATGGGGCACAAGACATGGTCTTCTCCTCTTGTGTACCCTCTGCTCTTGTCCTGGGATGCTCAGGCAGGGTGTGGCTGTAGAGAAGAGAAGCCACATGCTTCCCAGGAGCCTCTTCCTCTTTCTGCTGGACCCCGTCTTGGATTGACTGAGTGACATCTGTGTCTTTGTCTTCACTGCCTTCTTCCTTCAGGGCCAAGGTGCTTGCTGTCCACTCATCCAAAGACTACTCAAACTTATAAATTTCATGTCCCATGGGGGATTCCTTGAATTTGTGAATAGGTGAGCAGTGCTTGACAGGGCTGTGGAACATCACTGCCCAGACAAGGCCAGCAAACTTGGGACTTCTTTAAGCCCAGTGCCACCCTCAGGGTTAGGACTAGAAGGAAACTTAATTGGCAAGGAGCTGTAGATGAAAGGCTGGTGGTATGGTGTAGAGCCTTGCTGAGTGAGCTGTCTGCAGTCTTCTCCTGCCCACCTTTCATATAGGGAACATCTTCTTGAGTCACCAAAGGGCACCCCAGCTGACAGAGGGTTGCAAGAGTCTAATCTTCCAGGATCATTCAGGTGTAGTAAATTTGTGTCCACTGTGTTTCTCCTTGTGGTGGAAGATGAGTTTCTGCATCCTGGTCTTGATGTACACCAACCATCCCTACTGAGTTCCTTTCTCGGCAGAGGCTGATGACCATGGTCAATGGGAGTATGGTCCTTTGTGACACCTTATCAGTTTGTCTGGAATCCACTTCATTGGCCACATCTTGTACCTGTAGCCATGACCAAGTCCTTTATGCAGCATGCTCACCCTAGCCCTAGTGACAGTCATAGTATAATGGGTCAACATTTTCTTCTAATAGTTCTTCCTTTATATGTTACTTGGTCTTTTTCCATGACAGCTTTTAATATTATTCCTTGTATTGTTTTGATTATTATGTACCAAGTGGAATTTCTTCTATGGTGTAGTCAATTTGGTGTTCTGGATCCTCCTTGAACCTTAATAGGCAGCTTATTCTTTAGGTTAGGGAAGTTTTCTTCTATAATTTTGTTGAAGATAGCTAACTGTGTCTTTGACCTTGGTTTCTTCTCCTTCCTCTATTCCCATTATTCATAGATAATGTCCCAGATAGCCTGGGTGGTTTGTGCTTGGAATTTTATTAGATTTCACATTCTCTTTGACGGGGGAATCCATTTCTTCTATCTGGTCTTCAGTGCACTTCTTAAACAGTTTTCTTTATTCAAATCCACTGTTTGTATTACAGTAGATTTCATTAATGGATTGATTCATGTCCTCCTAAGGTCCTTGACCATGTTTATAATAACTATTTTGAAGTCCTTGTTTTGTGCTTCAGCATTATTGCCTTCCTCAGGAACCACTGTAGTCGTGTTACTGAGCTCTAGTGGGGACAGTGTCAGGACGATTTTGATTGTGTCCTTCTGCTGGCATCTAGGCATCTGGGTTTAGGAGAATTGCACTTCTAGAAGTTGATATCTGGTCTTGCTTCTGTTGGGTGGGCTTTTCATTCCTTAGTTTCTTTTGTCCTCCCCCAATATTTGGAAGGTGTGTGATAGCTGTGGGTTGCCTTGAAGGGAGTGCTCTGAGTCTCTGCCAGGTGTGGCCACTGGTGGTCCAAGGTAGAAAGTGAGTCTAGGTATTGGGAGCTTGCAGGAAAGAATGGGAGGGGCTAGACTGGCAAGGGGCTGAGAGGGTGCATAGGGAGGATGGAAATATGAGTCACCCAGCTGGATCTGTGGAGTCCCCAGGAAATGGAGGAAGAGGGTGAAGTCAGGTCCCTCCTCAGCAGGGTTTCTGCTCCAGGGCTGGGCATGAGACTGGATGTTTGAAAATGGAGGACAGAACAGAGAAGATTGCCTTCTTGCTTCCCTGGCCAGCACGGCCAGTGAGGTTGCAGTGGCAGACAGTCTCCAGTGAAGGTGGCTGAGGAAATGAGACGAGATGAGGAGGAGGCTGCAAGAGAGGATTTATTTACTCTCCCAGGATTTGGGAACAGGAAAAAGGAGAGGCCAGAGCAGGCATCCTGCTACAAAGGTGAGAATGAGACAGGGGAAGTAGAAATGGAGGGTGGGAAGTAGATTGAAGTTCACGTACCTGATTCCTTGCTCAGCATGCCAAGTGTGTTTGCAGGTAGAGAGTGTCTCTGGTGTTGCTGATGGAGACAATGTGATGGGATGTGGTGTGGGGGGGGGTGTATAAGAAACAAGAGTAATGGTTTTCAGAATTTCTACATCGACTGAAGAAATACAGAGACACTGGAAGTGAATGCAGGAAACTCAACAATGGCTGTCTGATCATGCGTGGGAAGGGCTGGACATTACTGGGGCACATATGGAACACTGGAAGTTCAGAGGTGTAAACTAAGATTCACTGTTGTAAAGGCCAAAACGTGGAGATTGTAGTGAAGTTAATTTATTTGATAGAACTGTAATATATTTCCTTAATAATGGATGCTATGAGGAACCCAAAATATATATCTTCATGTTAAATTATATACCAATGAAGTAATCAGATATTTGCCGTTCTTCTGTGGGAGAGTTAACACTTTGTTATTTCCTTAGATTTTTGTAAGAGTGTCAAAGATTTCTTCTGGATGTGACAACCTTTACAGCAGATCAAAGAATATCCATGTCAGATTTAAAAATCTGCGTCTGGGATTATGGGTTCAGACAGTGATCTGGTGAGTAGTGAAATCCAGCTGGATTCTGAGGTCTCTGCACTATGGTAAATAAGGATCCTTTGGCTAACAGGGGCACTGTGTGTCTGTGACATACCACTTCCACTTGCTAAGAGAAGCTGGCCTTAGGGCTCACCCTGTGCTCACTGAGGACACTCTGTCCTGTCAGAGTTCAGGGAGAAAGGGGCTCCACTCTGTCTTAGCTAGTGATACCTCCCAAGACTCTTCCTCTCCTGAAAGCCTAACTGTCTCTGCCCCAGGCTGTCATGTGAGCTGAGCCCCAGCAGTAGGGCTCACAAAGAGTCTTCTCAGTCTCAGTGGAGACATGACTGAGGGAACAGTCACTTCTCTGCAGAGGTGGGAAAGGAGGCCTGGGGCAACCTAGACTCCCTGTGGAGATCAGGGTCTGTGCCCACTTATTCTCTCTTGAACTGCTTCTTTCTCATTGCAGCAGTAGAGACCAGCCTAAGAGCTCTGGTGTCACCCTGGCTATATCTGCTCTTATGCACAGATCACTCAACACTTTCCCACAGCAGCACCTCACCTGTCATCTGTTAGTGCCTATTTACTGCAAGTAACCTTTCCCAGTCCACCATCCTGCCCTCTGCATCTCTGCTAACTTTGCTGACTTACCTGAACCTTGAGCATCAAAATCAGTTCTATTGTCTCTAGCATACAATGATGAAACCCAAAAGTCAGACATCCATCCCTCATATCTCCTTGGCTGCCCCTCTAGTCAATAAGAAGTGGTCCTGAAAGAAATACTAAATTCTCAACTTTCTTGTCTTTCTTTCTTTTTAAAACAAACCTTGTCTTTCCATTCTCTTCCGTCAATACTTAAATTCTGCTTTCTCAGTCCTTTGATGTCCCTTACTAAGTGCCCACTCCTCTTCAAGTTTTAGAAGTGTTTGTCCAGCCAGACATAAGCAACCTCATTTATTTAAATAATGCCTACAACAAAAAAGTGGAATGTTCATCCATCCAGGGACTTCCTCTCCCCTCTTCAGCCCCTGGGTGGTTCACAAACTCTCCTGGGTTGACTGCTGTGTGCTCTCCCTGCCTATCCACATTCATCAGAGAAATATATCAGTAAATGGCTCCACTGGAACACATCACCATGATCCCTGTAGTTTTCCTTTCATGTGTCTGAAATATAAGGTGAAGAAAACACAGCAGAACTGATATATTGAACAATTGTGAAAGGTGTTGGTTGCTTTGGGACTTAAAGGAGTGTACTGAGTCTCTCTCTGGAGTTTCTGGAGGACAGGTACCCACATGTGGTAACCCTAACGGAAATGGGGCCCAATGACTGAGTCCTCCACTTTTTGTGAGGACCTACTGTCCTACTGTGGATCTGAAAGAGGTCTTTGCACACAGTCCTTGGTGTGTTTCTACCTGCTTTATATATATATATTACTTGACCTGGCTTGCTGTTTCAGGAAATCACACTGTGAATAAACCACTAGGAGGAGTTAATGGGAACTCATTTGCATGACTAGCCCCTCTTCTTCTGAGAGGTCCTGGATGATGAGACAATGAGACAGCCCAGACAGAAGACCCTGGTCTAAGGAAAAGCTGTGCTGTGCCTACCATGGCTTGGACTCCTCTCATCTTCATGATTCTATCTTTCTGTACAGGTAGGACAGGCCTAAGAGTACTGGGGAGGACTCCTAGACTGAGTGAGTCCCTTCTGGTTCAGATCCCCAAGAATTTGCACCTTAGCTCTGCTGTTCACTGTGGCATCTTCTTTTGCAGGTTCCTTTTCTCAGTCTGTACTGACACAACCAACCTCCATCTCTGAGGCTCTTAGATCAACAGCCAGACTCACCTGCACCCTGAGGAGTGGCATCAGTGTTGGTGTTAACAGCATTTACTGGTACCAGCAGGTGCAGGGGAGCTCTCCTCGGTTTTTCCTGCACTACTACTCAGACTCAGACAAGAAGCTGGGGCCTGGAGTCACCAATAGAGTCTCTGGATCCAAAGATACCTCCAAAAATGTTGCAAATTTGCACATCTCTGAGCTACAAGCAGATGATGAGGCTGACTATTACTGTGCCATCTGGGAAAATAGTGTGTCTCACAGTGATACAGGCAGATGGGGAAGTAAGGCATGAATTCTAGCTTGTGATAAAAAAAAAATCAGGACTGTTTCTTCATTACCTTGCAATTTTTGTACACTATTAAAGAAAAAGATAATGAAAAAGTTCATTCAGAAATTTCGTTCCATGTTTTCACCAAATAACGGAGAAAAAAGAATCAAACTATCAAAGCAAACGCTCAGACCTACAGTATATTTGACAACAAATGATGGTGAAGATGAAGGGGAAGGAGAATCTTCATCCAGTGTTGGCGGGGTTGTAAAGTGTAGCAGACACTCTGGAAATCAGTGTGGAAAATTCTCCAAAGGTCTTAGATGAGAAATGCTATATGACTGAGATGTATGACTCCTTAGCATATGCTGAAAACACATGATTTCCCACTACAGATGTTCTTCTGCAGCCATGTTCCTCAACATTCTATTCACAATAGCTAATAAATGGAAGCAGCCTAGCTATCCTTCGATTGGTTAATGGATGATAGAAATGTGGTACAAGTATACAGTTCGATTCAACTGTAAAGAAAAATGAAATCTGCAAATGAATTGGTGAAACTGGGAAAGATTATACTTAGTTAGATCACCCAGGTGCCTAAAGACAAATGTCTTCTCTTTCCTCTTATTTGTAGATTCTAGAACCGAATCTTCTTGGCTTGAATGTAAACCCTTGAATAATCATGAAAGCCAGGAAAGTAGTAAGGGAGCACTGTGGGAGGAGATGTAGCTTCTGAGAGAGAAACAGCAGGACACAGGTGCTATGAAGGGAAAAATAAAGGTGGGGGCTTGACTAGGGAAGAGGAAGGAAGTACTCCATAGAGAGAGGGAAGGGGAGGGAGAAACACATAGTGAGAGGGAGGAAAAGGGAGAGTAGCATAGGGAGGGGGAAAGGGGCATAAGTAACACTAAGGGTGTTTGAGATCAAGAGCAAAATCTATTATTTTATATGCTCACTTAAAAATACATAGAAACACATTGTTTCAGTGAAGTGACTTCACATAGTGGGAAAACAGATCCCTTGGACCTGTAGATTGGCTGAAACCACCCAATTGCATCAATGAAAAACATCTGTTGAGTTGTTGGTGACTGGTCCAAGAGACCTCCAAAATGATAGAAACTACTGCTATTGTGTCAGATTCCAGCTCTAGGGGGGTTGTGAGCCACAGGATGGAGGTGTGAAGTAGGTGAAAAATGAAGAGTCTGACCACCGGTTTTATTTCAAACAGATGGCATTGAACAACTCAACCTGTTTTTATTTATACAAGTTCTAATGCATTCAAGCATGAACTTGTTCCCAAGTTCTTAAGTTCTTTGGAATATATTTATCTCTTTTTTAGGATAGTTAAATCAGCAAGAGTCATTAACCTTAGTGAGTTCCTCCTGCTTACTCAGAATGACTACACAGGCAGTCAGAGATGACCAGAGAAACCTGGTTCCTATGAATGACTGCAGAGAGGATTAATTTCTTTGCAGAAATATTTTAAAAACTTATCAGTTTTGTTCCTAATAAACTCAGCCACAATCATAACTAAAAAGCAAAACTAAGAATTATCATAAGAATAAGTATAGCAAAAGTTAGAGACTCCTGAAGCCCATGAGCTCCCTAGGATCAGCCCTGGGGTGCTGGGGATGCTGTGACTGTGTTGCTCTGAATGATTGATAAGTAAAACACTGATTGGCCAGTAGCCAGGCAGGAAGTATAGTATAGGTGGGATAAACAGAGAAGAGAATTCTGGGAAGTAGAAGGCTGAGTCAGGAGATGCTGCCAGCCACCACCACCATGAGAAGTAAGATGTAAAGTACCAGTAAGCTACAAACCAATCAGCAACTTATAGATTAACAGAAATGGGTTAATTTAAGATATAAGAACTAGATAGCAAGAAGTCTGAGCCATCAGACCAAACAGTTTAAATAACGTAACCGTCTTTGTGTTTATTTGGGTCTGAGTGGCTGCAAGTCCAGGCGGGACTGGAGATAACTCCAGTAACACAGGGGTCTGCACCATTGCTTCCAGAGGTCCTTGCCAGGTGGATGGGATTTTCCAGAGGGCCTTGCCATAAGGATCTCCATTCACAAAACATTTATGCATCATTCCCAGAAGTGACAGCTTAGCTTCTCCTGTCATTGCTTTTGTTAGCCTGTTAAAACATGAGGGTGAGATCTTATTGTGGTGATATTTCATTTTTATGTTAATAAATAAAGTTTGCCTGGAGATCAGAGGACATAGCCAGACATAAACAAAAGTCAGGCAGTGGTAGCACGCGCCCTTAATCTGATCACATGGCAAGCAGAGTCTCAGTGTGTTCAAGGACACACTAGGTAACTGCCAAGTGTGGTGACACACGCCTTTAATCCCAGTACCAACCATAGAGACCAGGAGGTCTGGACAGACAGGCAGTGACAAGGAAGTGAGGTGGCTGGGCTAATAGTCATTGAGAAGGCAGAACAGCAAGGCAATAAAGGTGCAGGTTAGACAGGAAGAAGCTCTCTCTTGGGAAGCTAAGCGTGGTGAGCTAAGGTTAGCTGGTGGCTCTCACTATTTCTCTGATCTCTACAGCTTTCACCCCTGTATTTGGCTCTGTGTTTCTTATTTAATAAGACCGTTTAGAAATTCATCCACTTTTTATTGCTGAAGACATCACATCCTATGCTCACCAAAGTGTCTTTGATTTGGAAGCTGCTTTCCTGAGGGGTAACCCTCACAAATTTTGGAGGTACTATGCAAGGGGAACATGGTGTCAATTGCTCTACCCAGATAAAAAGGTTGAAACTACACAAAAGAAATAGCAAGACAACCCTAACAATACCATAGAGGCATATGCATCTTGGGTAGAGCCAACAGCTACCTAATTGGACCTAAAAGAAACTCAACTGCAAGGAACTTATGCATTGCACTATAACCCAAGTCAATGACCCGTGGCTGGACACTTCATAGGCCCTAGTGGAAAAAAATGCTACTGTCTACCTACTGCTAAAGTTTTGTTGGTTGGTTGGTTTGTGTGTTGCCTTTTCTCATGGCTTCACAGTAGAGTAAATCTGGCTTCACAGGGGGAGTTTGAAAGTGCTTATTCCATTTCTTTTTTTTCTGATAAATTAATAAGTATTGGTTGTAGTTCTTCCAAAGTCTTTTATAATTCTGGTGTGGATCATTCTGCATCCAAGAATTTGATGTTGTAAACATTTTTGGTGCTGTTTCAATCTTCTTTTTTTTTTTGAAAGACCTATTTAAATTGTGGATCCCTTCTTGGTTTAATTTCTCTTATTCAGGTATATCTAGAATTTCATCTATTTCTATTAGGTTTTCCACTTTAATAGAGTTCAGATCTCTTTTCTTTAAACTTGCCTTTTTTTTAATTATTTCTTGAAGTTATAATTACATCATTTCCCTTTCTCTTTTCTCTTCCCAAACCCTCCCATAGACCTTGCTTTCTTTCAAACCATGGCCTCTTTTTTCATTGTTACATACATACATGTATATACATATGTATTCCTATGTACATAGATACAACCTGCTCAGTCTGTATAATATTACTTGTATACATGTTTTCAGGGTTAACCATTTAGTATTGGATAGCCAATAAGTGTGTTCCTCCATGAGAAAGACCATTTCTCCCACTCTCAACATTCTAAGTTGATTTAGTTCTTTATTTAGTTTAGAGGCTTTGGGCTTTCCCAAGTCCAGATATGTCAGTGAGATTTTATGGGAATTGCTTCTGATATTACTAAGAGACACAATCTCACCACAAACTCCCTGATTCTCTGGGCCTTCCAATCTTTCTACCTCCTCTTACTCAATTTTCCCTGAGATTCAGGGGTGTTTTGTAGATGTATTCATTGGGACTGGGCTCTGTAACTCTGTGGCTATTTGATTGTGCTTTTCTGCATTGTCTCCATCTGTTGCAAAGAGAAGATTCATTGAAGAAAGGTGGAGACTGCACTTGGCTGTGAGTATAAAGATGTGTTTATAGATTGTTGTTACAGATTGTGCTGCTTTAATAAGTTAGTGGTGTAGATTCTTATCTAATAGCCATGGTTTCTCTAGCTCTGAGTAGTTAGGTAGGTTTCCACTACAAGATACGGTATTCATCTTATTTTTGTGGATCTTAAATACGATTAGAGACCTGATGGTTAGCCCAAGGTATGTGTGTCAATAACAAATCCTGAGGGTATCAGACCATGCTAGTCATTGTTATGGTTCATAGGCAGCATTGCTTGGTAGGGCTGTTGGTTGTCTCCTTCCTTTGAAGCTTGCATGACTCCTTCTGGTACCATGGGAGTTAGACCTCAGGAGGGGAATGTTTAGGTCAGTCCAGTTTACAGGTCTCAGGGGTCTTTTCTGAAGTACATGGTGTTTTCATCAATAGTAACTTACCAATCTGGGAAGCAACAAAGGGCAACAGCAGTAGGCTGTATGTTTTAGGAGTCTCTTGACAGCTTGGCCAACAACTCAACAGAGGCCTTCTCATGTCTGGTACTGTCATTTGTGTTAGGTCACCTTTGGCTCTTGGAGGAGCACCATCTGTCTAGATGATAAAATTTTTAGAATTGTGTGCATATTTATTCACTGACTTACATGTACTATAGCAATTTTGGTAAACAGTTAATATATGATTCTTTGTGGCTTTCCCAAACATCCTCCACCCTTCTCTTCTATTTACCTTCCTCCCATTCTCTAAGAAGCCCCATGTTTCCCATTTCTTCTATCAGATGACTTGTCTTCTACTATTTCCCTCTGCCCTCCTCTCTCTCTATTTATCTCTCTCTTCCCAAAGGTGATGCCTTTCCCCTTTCTCCTATCCAGTCACTTCTGCTCTGTTATTACCCTCTTGATTGCTCCCCAACCAGCACCTCGTTTCTTGTCATTAGTCTCATTTTATTTTTTAGAATATGTACTCACATGTGGAGATTTGGAGCTAGGAGCCTCCAGTAAGAGAGAACATGGGATATTTGTCTTTCTAGTTCTGGCTTACCTCACTCAATGTGATCTTTTCTAGTCCCATCCATTTACCTGCAAAATACATGATGTCATTTTTCTTTATATATGAATAGTATTCCATGGAGTATTTTTTTATCACATTCTCATTATCCATTTGTCAGTTGTAGGACATTTGGTTGTTTACATTTCTAAGCTATTGTGAATAGAACAGTAATGAAGATGGCTGAGCTAGTATCTGTGGAGTAGGATGTTGAGTCCTTCAGAGCTGCTCTATGAGAACCGTTTCTCTCCAGGTTCCTCCAGGTACCTTCATACAGAAACTCTGTATTAACCTTTGGTCCTTCTGAATGGTTGGCTCTGAGTTTTTACCCATAACACCTAGTCTGTTCTAAGAAAGGGATTGCATAACATTGTGGATGCAGGTAATGTCACTGACTTGCTTTTTGAAGTGGTTAATCTTATGTTAAATTTAGTTCACTGCTAAGAAGATATGGAACACTATTTAAAAAGGTATGGTGATCTGGCATTGTCCCTCAGTTGATAGTTTAAACCTGATTTGGAGGCAGATGTAAAATGTTTAATATTTCTCCCATTCAGGTTGATTTAACTGAGGTATGCATACAGCAGAAGATGCAACATGCTGGGGACCTTTTACTACCTCTGGTTAGTACTTCTGCTCACATGCCTCACAATTCCATTTGTTTAAATGCTCCCAATTTTCTTTTTTTTAAGACTTATTTTATTTATTTAAAATTTATTTTTATTTTATGTGCATTAGTGTCTTGCCTGCCTCTGTGTCTGTGTGAGGGTGTCAGACCCCCTAGAACTGGAGTTACAGACAGTTAGTGAGCTACCATGTGGGTGCTGGGAACTGAACCTGGGTCCTCTGGAAGAGCAGCCAGTGCTCTTAACCACTGAGCTATCTCTCCATCCCATGTGTTCCCAATTCTTAGATGGAATCAATCCTTCGCTGCCATCTCAGGATGATACTACCAGGCTTGGCTCTGGGAAGGCTGATGTCCAACCAAACCCTCTGTCTTTCACTGTTATCGAGGGTCCTTCTTGTACAGTCGATGCAGAAGGAAGATAGAAAGGGTTTAGAGGAGGACCACCTGCTTGTCGTGGTAGAAAGTGGCAAACAATGAACAAAGCCCAGGGAGCAGACCATTCATACTCTTTCTGCTTGGTCTGCCACTGTGCTGCGCCCTTTGCTGTGCTGACCAGCAAACTCACAAAAAAGAAAAGGCCACCTTGGTCAACCGCTAAGGACAGCACATCTTTGAAATCAGGGCTTCACCTGGTAAACGTCTGTGCATCCTTTGTAGGAGGCTCCTGTGCAGGAAAGGGGGCAGGGCCCCTGCTTCTCTCCAGAGTTCCCTGAGGTAAGGCTGTCCTGAGTGACCTGTACGGAGACAGTAGGGGGCGCTACATACCTGTCCCTTTGGAAATCAGCCTTTCACTCCTCTGGGAAAAGCTAATGCTCAGGGTCCAGAATAAATCTGTAATCTTGGCTCTTTCTGCCCAGCTCCCCCAAAAGAAGACTCAGAAAATGAGGTGAGAGGCCTTCTAGGGGAGGACATGATTTGCATGGGAAGTCCCTCTGTCCTATTTATGGGAACGTGGGTACAGAGACAGGGATGGTCTTTGCAGTAGCTGTAGCTCCTAAGGAACCAGCACTGTGCAAATTCTCACCTTGACTGGGGTCTTCCTCCTCCTCTCTCCCAGTATATTCTCTTCTCAGGTGACTATTTATAAAAAGCAGAGGGATTAAGGATTCACAAGAAACATAACTATCTTCCTATTTGAGAGAAAACCTATATTGCTGAGTCTCCTACTCCCCTGTTCCAGAGACCTGGGCACAGTCTGGGCTGCGTCAGGAAGCCTCCATGTCTGGTTCTATTGGAAAAGAAGTCACCTTTGTCTGTACTGGAAGTGGTGGTGATGTTGGAGCATATGATGCATCCTGCCATAAGAGGTCTCAGGTGATGTCCCCATATGTGTGACAATTGGCTATTCCTGGCCCTTTTGCAACACATATTGCATAACTGTGAGAGACCTGCCACCTGAGAATGAGGCCAGTTATTTCTGCTCAGCATGGGACACCAGCACAAATGCTCACACAGTGCTCCAGATGACTGGGGAACTGAGACTAAAACATTCCCATGACTCTTGCCAGTCTGCTCACCCCATGACAGCCTGTACCATTTAAAGTGGGTGATTGTGAGGACCAGAGTCCTACTCCTCAGATCAGATTCTCAGAGGACAGATCAGCCTTAAGTGGTCGTGGCATTTGGTGATCTTCATGTGGCTGGTCTTAACTGCTTTATTGAGATACACTTTGCAAGCCACCATCTATCTCCATTTAAAGACTGCAGTAAAATTATATTTTTCATATTTGTAGTGGTGCAGTATCCAGATAACATAAACCTGGAATATAATATCCTGAAAAGAAACCATTATTAGTTAGATGTACAGTAGAGTATTGTAATTTTGACTTATAATTACATTTTGGGGGATTTTTTGTATCACTTTTATTATTTAAAACAACTGTGTACTAGTTGCTGTTTTGGACATATATCAGACAGTATAATTTTGTACTATTAGGTAATTGTTAATTTAACTTGAATTCTATGGATACACTACTGGTGGGCCAACCTTTAACCAGTTTGGGAACAAAACTGGTTTAAAGATTTTAAATTAATAAGCATTTTTACTATAGATATCAGCCTACACTTTTCAACTATTTCTGTGGACAAACATTTCTACCCTTTGGGAACAGATTATCAGGATCTGAAATTCTAGAAAACACTGTGACTCTTTTGTGGAAATTTCTCCTTTTCAAAGTGGCTAGATTTACAGTTATGTGAGCAAGGTGTGCTGACCCACATTTTCTACATTCTCACACTGATATTCAAATTTCAAGTGTTTCTATAGGCATATATTTCCAAATGTCTTGTTTAAATAACCAGGATATAAAAATCATTGTTTGGAGGAACTGCCTCAGACCTTTGCTAAGTGGCTGCACCAGTTAACAGTTCCATGAGAAGAAGACGAGGTTTATTATCTCTACATTATTACTGACCACACTGCTATCTACCATTTTGACTTTTACCACTCTACTGTTGATGAAACGCTATCTCATTGTATATTCAATTGTATTCAATGGACTAATGATATTGGCACTATTTTATTTGAAATCCATTATGAAAAAAATCAAAGTATGAGTTCATTCCATGAATCATTTTCCAGGACTGACTTGCTATTGCTAAAGCCACTGAGTATAACTTCCGTTGTACAAAGCGGATCAGGACAACTGTTTCAGATAATAAATTGTTGGAATAAGACCATCCCTCCACACATCTTCAGAAGATGAAGCAATTCCATGTAGTTTGAGTGCGTAAAGAGCTGAGGCCTCTCGAACTGTTTGGGGGGCACCCAGGCAGGGGGATCAGGATCTGTCCCTGGTCTATGGGCAGGCTTCTGGAACCCGGTGCCTGTGGTGTGACACTTTGCACAGCCTTGGTGCAGTGGGAAGGGGCTTGGACCTGCCTAGGCTCAGTGTGCTGGGCTCTGCTGACTCCCCATGGGAGACCTCGATTTGGGGGATGTGGGGATGCGGGGTGACTTGGGAAAGAGGACTGGGGGGGGTGGGAGGAGGGAGGAGGGAGGAGGGAAGATCTGTGGATAGTATGTGGAGTGAGTAGAGAATTTCTTAATAAAGAAAAATGAAAGGAAAAAAAAGAAAAAATGCGATTTTTTCCGAATAGGGAAAATACCAGCCCCTACTATGGACATTATTTTTTCCACTCTCTAATTCACTATAATTCCTACCTGTAATGAATTCTTTGGAATTCCTTCTGAAAACATTTTTGGACTGTACCACAATTAGCTTGCTTGACCCAAGCCAATAAAGCAGAATCACAGTAGCAAAGTCAGTTAAGAATAATTTTCCTCAGCCATTCTGATAGATGTAAGATGGTATCTCAGTCATCTTGATTTTCATTTCCTTAGTGCATGAGCTGGCTTTTTTGTCCCCTATGCTGGGACACCTTGCTCAGCCTTGATGCAGTGGGGCAGGGGCTTGGTCCTGCTTCAACTGAATGTGCCAGGATTTGCTGCTCCCCATAGGAGGCTTTACCCTTTCAGAGGAGGGGTCAGAGGTGGGTAGGGGGTGGGGGAGTGGGGAGAGTGGGATGGGGAGTGGAAGGAGGCATGAGTGGGGGTTTTGGGGTTGGTATATAAAATGAATTAAAAATTTTCTAAAATTAAAAAAAGAAAAAATAGAATGATTTTCAATGGAAAAAAAAGAGCTGAAGCCTCATTCATCTTTACATAGCTCTCATTTCTCCTTTTGAGCTGGCCACTCAGCGGGGGCATAAAACCAAGGTGGGTATGTGTCTCCTGAGGCTTCAGCATCTGTTGCTTCCCTGAGAGCATATGCTTGGGTGGACATTTGACTCCTGCCCTGTAACTCACATGCACCATGGCATCTTTATTAATAACATAGATCATGGACATATTCTCAGCCAACTGGCCAGCCACATGGAAAGAAGGAATTAGGAAATTTAATAGACAAATTAAATGTCTTCAACTACAATGAGATGGATCCAGAAACATCTAGAGACACTGCATATTGGCAGATAAGATGTTCTAATGTCACACTCAAAAAGGGGGTGTGCTTATTGAGTAGACCAATACAATAAATGTATTTCAATAAATGTTACTAAGAATGTAGCTAACTTGATATTTTCTAGTGACATGGAAAATTGTAAATCCTACTGCTCCTTACAAAGAAAAAAGAATAGTGAGCATACACTATTAAATACTGAAAGAATTTTGAAATATTACTGTAAATAGCTGTTGAAACAAAAACAAAGAAGTTTTATTAGCAATTCAGAAGTACTAAAATGTTTGAAATAGGCCTATGATGGATACTAGGTGTGATGTGATGTGGCATTTAGACCAAACACTGCCAATGAGAAGTAGAAATCACCATGCAATGTTTACTTCTACATGTAAAAATGTAAATTTCAGTGTTATATGCCGAAACACTTATTTAGGAAAAATTAAAGGTATGAACTTAGAGTAGCATGAAGAGGATTTAGCACTTATTTTTGACCACAAAATATTTGACAATACCACTTGATACATCTACAAAACACGCCCATCCTTAAGACTCAGGAAACATTGCACAAGAGGGGGTAAAAGATTGTAAGAGCCAGAATATAAGGGAGTTTGCTGTGAGATTGTGTGTCCTACTAATATCAGAAGCTACACCCACAGAGTCTCACCAACATGATCACCTAGACATGGTTTGAACTAGGACGGCACCAGTGAACATGCCAAACTGGACTGGGAAAAGTCCACAAGTTCACCCTACACAGACAACTAGAGGCCACCAAGGAGAGCTGGGAGTGGGAGAGGTGGTCCTCCTCAGGGAAGAGCACGCCGCCTGGTTATCATGGTCAGCCACGATAACATGCAAACAAGTAACATTATATGCATTAAACAGTGTATACTTGGGAATATATACATGTATAGTGGGGCTTAGAGGGAGTAATGGACAGAGAGAAATGTTACTGAACTATAACCTCAAATAGAAAAAAAGTCAAACCTCAGAAAAGAAACAGTGCAGGGTTTGGATGCTGAGCAGAGCATGTAGTTGACCCTTTGCTCAGGGTGCTTCTTGCATGGAGCAAGTTATGAGTAGAGCTTACTAACTCCCCAAGTCTTAGCAAACAGAACCAGAGGTAGTGAGCCTGAGGCTTCCATGACAAACACACAGTAGATCTGGAGAAGATGAATGGATGAAAAAAAAATGTTGACACTCCTATAAGCTGTCTTCCCATGTCTTTGAAGAATGTCAAAATCTATGTGTGGAGAATACAATCCTATTATTTAATAATAGGGCAGTCAGGATATGTGGGGGTCAGTTTTTACTTTTCACAGAATGGTGAGAAACATTACAATTCTTATCCATCATCAAAATAGTACAGTTTATTTTTTCAATCAATTCAGTATACATCAGCACTATATTGAAGATGAGAAGACAACGCAATTTTACAGAAGATTTAAAGATATATTGCAGGGAACTCACTCAGTTGTCCTAGTTGGGTTTTTTGTTTGTTTGTTTGTTCGTTGTTGTTGGGTTTTTTTCTTTGTCAATTTGACACAATCCAGAGTTATCTGGGAAGATGAACCTCAATTGGGAAAATGACCCTGTCAGATTGGCCTATGGGTAAACTTGTGGAACATTTTATTTGAGGACATATTGAAGATTCCACTGTGGGGGGAGCCACCTGTGTGCAGTTGGATCTGGAGTGTAAGGGAAAGCATTCTGAGAAATCTAGTAAGCAGCACTCCTCCATGGCCATAAGTTACTACCTCCAGATTCATGTCCTGATTTCACTCAGTGAGGGACTCTGCCCTGAGAGTTGTATGAAGAAATAAACCCTTTCCTTAAAAAGTTGCTTTTGGTCATGTCTTCTCACAGCAACAGAAACCTAACTAGGATACCAGTGATGAAGCTTATTAAAACAGGTCACAAGGCACTTGAGTGACTGGCAAGCACAGACAGTTAGCACAGTTATAGGAGGAAAGGAAAATCCTCAGCAGCCTCTTTCACAAATGAATGGATGTCAGGGTGTTAGATGGGAACACGGCATACCCCCTTTTAAATGCGGCTTGAGAGTAGATCTTGTGCTTAGAGCTGTGGCTTTAACACTGTCAACTCTAATGACCAAGCCAAAATCTGAATTGGCAACTTGCAAATAAATCCTAGACATAAGAACTGGTTGATACAGAGTTCACATCATGGACATATATGACAATTAAAATAGTTATTGAGTGGTTTGAAGAGAAATATAAAAGTAGAGAAAGATGATTTCAAATGAAATAATAGATGTAAAACTCCAAGGTAGTTTTAAAAAACACACTACTATTTTCTCTTAATATCTTAATTCCAGAAATATAGCATAGAGAGAAAAATTAAAAATTTGAGAAAGATAGAAAATTCTAGTTCAGCACTGTCACACTAGACTACTTCCTGTACATAACAACAATAGCACAGACACTGAGACTGACAATTAATGAATGGGACCTCCTGAAACTGAAAGGCTTATATAAGGCAAAGGACACTGTCAACAGGACAAAATGGCAGCCTACAGAATTGGAAGAGATCTTCAACAACCCCACATCTGACAGAGGCTGATCTCCAAAACATATAAAGAACTCAAGAAAGTAGATACCAAAATACCAAATAATCCAATTAAAAATAGGGTACGGTTCTAAATAGAGAACTCTCAACAGAAGAATCTCAAATGGCAGAAAGACACAAGGAATTGCTCACCATCCTTAGTCATCAGGGAAATGCAAATCAAAACAACTCTGAGATACCATCTTACACCTGTCAAAATGGCTAAGATCAAAAACACTGGTGACAGCTTATGTTGGAGAGGATGCAGAGCAAGGGGAACACACCTCCTCTGATAGTGGAAGTGCAAACTTGTACAGCCACTGTGAAAACCAGTATGGTGATTCCTCAGATAATTGGGAATCAATCTTCCTCAGGACCCAGCTATACCAATCTTGGGCATATACACAGAGGATGCTCAGTCATACCACAAGGACGTCATGGGGATAGGGAGAAACCTGGTGCTAGGGAATTTGCCAAGAATACACAAGGATGACCCCATCTTAGACTACTAGCGATAGTAGAGAGTGCCTGAACTGACTTACCCTGGTAATCAGACTGGTGAATATCCTGTCATCATAGAGCCTTTTATCCAGTAACTGATGGTAGCAAATGCAGAGATCCACAGCCAAGCACCATGCCAAGCTCCAGGAGTCCAGTTGAAGAGAGAGAAGAGGGATTCTATGAGCAAGGGGCATCAAGATCATGATGGGGAAACCTACAGAGACAATAGAACCAAGCTAGTGGGAACTCATGACCTTTAGACCAACAGCTGTGGAACCTGCATGGGACTGAACTAGGCCCTCTGCATAAGCAAGACATTTGTGTAGCTTGCTCTGCTTAAGGGGCCCATAGCAGTAGGATCAGGATCTATCTCTGGTGTATGAGCTGGCGTTTTGGAGCCCATTACCTATGGTGGGACACCTTGTATAGTCTTGTTGCAGGGGGAGGTACTTGGTCCTGCCTCAACTGAATGGACCAGACTTTGCTGACTCCCGATGTGAAGCCTTACCTTTCTGGAGGAGGGGATGGAGGGTGGGTCTGGAGGAGGGAAGAGAGGGGGATCTGTGGGTTGTACATAAAATGAATTAAAAAATTTCTTTATATAGACAAAAATATTTTAAAAAGGAAAACCAGAAAAAAAGAAAAGACAATCTCCAAGGTTTGCGTGATTCAGCTACAGTGTCCTGTCTTCTAAGTGTTCTTTGTCTCTTCTGCCACTCACCTCATCTGATTCTCAAATTCCTCAGACTGTGAGCCATCAAGCCTTCTTATCCACCTATTCTATTTAGAGTCCAGTCTCATCTTTACTTTTGACCATGATTAAGTCAACAGGGATGGGCACCTCCAGTAAAGGGAATAATCTTGAGACATACTTTTCCATATTTTGAATTACTCCCAGGTTATTACAGATAAAATGGTATGAATGTTCAAAAAACAAAAAATGCATAATTCTCAAGACCTAGGAATTTATGATACAAATAACTCTCCAGTGTTCTCCAGGCATGTTAAAGTTTGTTCTTCCTGGTGGTTCTCATCTAGCTTATATCACAGACCTCCATGTCCTTTCCTTTAGACAGTACTGAGACTTCCCAAGAAAAATGTCAGTGAAAACATCCTCATCTTGCAAATCCCCATCAAGCTAGATCCTACACATCCTTCTCCAGGATCTCTCTTGCCTAGTGGGTCTGTCTGACCCTCCCTTCCATGAACATTCACCAACATGCCAGACCTATAACAGGTCTCACATGTGGTGTCCCAGACTAGAATATCAATGCCTGCCAGAACCCCAACAAATGTCTATGTTTCAACAGGACCTGCCATGCCTTCCTCTGACACACAGGCCCTTCCCAACTACATCCAACCTCTCCAACCAGCCATATGCTGCACATCATTTTCCAGGCTCTGTCTCAGTGAGTCTAACTGACACTGCCCTCCATGCACCTTTCTCAACCTGACAAACCTATCATGAGTCTTACACACAGTGTCCCAGACTAGTCTGGAAATGCCTGGTGGAACCTCAACCAATTTTCTAGGTTCCTGCCAGGGACACACCTGCCAGCCACCAAAAGCAAAGGCCCCTTCAATATCACATCCAGTCTCTCCACCCAGCCAGAACTACCCTCACACACCAGTCTTTGACCAGGACACACATCCTGCCTATCAGCCCTGTTCCCTCTACCTACCTGCTGCCATTCTACTAGAGTTATTTCTAATCTCTAGGCCAAAACTGTTCTTTGGCCTTTGCTGTTGTTCCCTTTGGGGGTGGGGGCCAAGTAGGCACAGAGTCAAACCACACAGACTCTGGGAAACAACAAGCTCACCTTATTCAGGAAGAGGCAAGCCTTATATACCCTCCACCCCACCCTGGGGGGAGGTCTGATGAATATGCATCTACTGGTGTGACATGGCTGTCTCTCATTGGTCCAGGTCATCTCCAGATCATGTTTCAGCTGTTGTTGCTAAGACCATCAGGCAGACCCAGGCTGGCTCTCACAAAGTATCTTTTTTACTTGTTTGGGCCCTCTGACCCTCAAGCTCTCAAGCCTGTTAGGGATGGGTCATCCCACAACTACCCACCCATTCTCTCTTCTACTCTAATATGTTCTGTCCATAACTAAATCAGAACTATCATCAAAAGTTCACATGCCCAGATCTCATCACAAAAATACAAACAATATGAAATATCCAGCCAGCAGCTCCTGTACAAAACCTACCAGCCCTGTAGAAATGTTTGCCAATGACAATTACCTAGATAACCCCAGGACACAAAATTAAAGAACAGTCATAAGGTCATCAAAGAATTCATAGAGTTGGAAAAGGAGACAGAGAAACAGCTCAACAAAATGAAGGAGGAAGAACTTAAGGAGAATAAATGACAGAGCAATGCCAAAGAAAACAAATCTAAAAGGCTGATGGAAATGATCAAAACAACTCAGGACTTGAAAAAAAATCAGTAAACAGATAGAAATGGGGAAGAGGTCCCAAGCAGAGATGAAGATGGAATTTGAAAACTGATGTTCAAAACCAAATTAGAGAAACCAAAAGAAAGTCTTAGAGTAGAATAAGCCAAGCAGAAGATAGACTATCAGGATTTTAAGATAAAGCAGGGAATTTAAATCAAATAAGCAAGGACTATGAAAAAACAAAAATTCGCAACATACAAAGAAAAGAAACATGCACAGAATGTGGGAAACTACAGAAAAATGAAAGCTTTGAATAGGCATAGATGAGGGAGAAGAGAAGAATTACAAGTCAATGGCATAGACCCAGATCTTCAACAGGCTCATAGAAGAAACCTCCATACACTAAGGAAAGACACAACTATATGGGTATAAGAAGTACACAGAACACCAAACAGAGAAAGCCGAAGGAGAGAATCCCAGAGCATATGACAACTAAAACACTAAGTTTGTAGTAAAAAGATTTGTTGAAAACTGCAAGAGATAAAACACAAGGCATATATCTAGGAAAACCCATCAGAATAACAGCTTGTTTCTTAGTGGAAACTTCAAAAGACCTGGGAGTGTGAAGCAGCATGTTCAATGTTCTAAAAGACAATGAGGGCCAACCTAGACTAAAATGGTAACAACTATCTGCTATAGTTAGAGAAGAAGAAAAATACAATCCACTATATGAACAACCCAAAATGTTCAGAATCAACAGAGCAAACCTAAAGAAAATCCAGGAAGCAGTATTTTGGGCTGAGGAGAGGAATGAGCACAGCTATGAGACTTTGGAAAGAAATAGAAAGCCATAATTACTATGGCACAAAGTACCACTGAGAACACAAACCCATCCAAAGCAACAACACAGTGACCTCTGGCATGGGCAAAGAATTGAATTACTGGGTAAAACAGACCAAGTTGTGGAGAAGGGGAAAGTAACAGCTTTATTCATTCAGGATGGGAGAAGGCCAGGAGTCTGTTAAACAGATGCTGGCTTGGGTACTTTACAGGGTCTCTGAGTGTCCCTTCTCCCATATTGGTTCGGTCTTGATACCTGCCCCTATACCTTCTAGCTCTTTCCTCTTGAAGAGTTTTCTAGGAAAAAGAAATGACAGTCTCAGGAAAAAATGATTTTACTTTCCTTGCCTAACCAGGTCCCTTTAACCTTGCTTCAATTCCTTCCCTGGAAGAAATAGAACCAACCCCAAATACTTCTCATGGGCATTCTCATGCCCAGTAGGGGGCAGGGATGGGCTGATCTTGAGAGGACAGTGCTGTTGGCAAGACCAAGTCATTCAGAAATTGTTACTTCCTTCCACACACTTGCATGGGTAGTGATTGAGGAGTATTACCCAAGAGCTACCCTGTGATTTACTTCCTGCTCCTCAATCCCATGGGCCACATGAGTAGTGAACTCATAACTCTGATTTATACTTTCTCATTTAGCCTGAAAAGAGTCATTGTTTAGGAGAAATATTTCTACCAACAACAGAATATCATAGACATTAACTACTTAGTATAAAAAGAATCTCAGAAATTAAACATTTTCAATTTTGACAAGGTAGTCTTAGCATACACAATTTGATATCTTCTTCTCTGTGGCTAGTTACTCCCAGTGCTCTAAATCCTTAACTGTTAAACATGAATTCCCTTAGAATGCAAATCAGAATCATGAAATTTGCAGGCAAATGGATGGAACTAGAAAATATCATCCTGAGTGAGGTAACCCAGACTCAGAAGGACAAACACGGTATGTAGCCACTCATAAGTGAATACTAAATATAAAGCAAAGGATAACTAGACAACAACCCACAATTCCAGAGAAGCTAGCTAACAAGGAGGACCCAAAGAGGGATGCATGGATCGCCCTGGGAAGGGGAAATAGATGAGATCTCCATGAGTGAACTGGGGGTGAGGGGTGGGCAATGGAGGGTAGGGGATGGGGGATGAGAACATAAGGGAATGGGATGGTCAAGCTGGAACAGGGATGGAGTGGGAAAGCAAGGAGAGAAATATCATAATGGAGGGAGATATCATGGGGATAGAGAGAAACTTGGTGCTAGGGAAGTTGCCAGGAATCCCCAAGGATGGCCCCAGCTTAGACTACTAGAAATAGTGGAGAGGGTGCCTGAACTGAACTGGCTTGCCCCAGTGATCAGATCAGTGAATACTCTGTCATCTCAGAGCTTTTTTCCAATGACTGTTGGAGGCAGATGCAGAGATCCACAGCCAAACACTAGGCAGAGCTCCAGGAGTCCAGTCGGAGAGAGAAAAGAGGGATTCTATGAGCAAGTGCATCAGGATCATGATGGGGAAATCTACAGAGTTGACCAAACCAAACTAGAGGGAACTCATGAAAATTAGATCAATGGCTGTAGAGCCTGCATGGGACTGGACTAGGCCCTTTGCATGGCAAGACAATTGTGTAGCTTGATTTGCGGGGGGTGGGGGGGGTCCCTGGCAGTAGGATCAGAATCCATCTCTGGTGCATGAGTGGGCTTTTTGGAACCCACTACCTATGATGGGACACCTTGGGCAGTCTTGAGGCGGGGGAAGGGCTTAGACTTGCCTCTACTGGATGTGCCTCTACTGGATGGTACTTTTGATGTGTCACAAATGGCCTATAGTGATATCACAGAGATACCTCCAAAATCCAGACCCTGGCTGTTAATCATAGCATTTTGTTTATTCATTATTAGACTTGTAACTGATTAAGTTTCCTTCATCTATACCATATGTAAATGCTATTTTTTAGTTTTATTTAATTAACATCCTTTTTCATTTATTTTCCATACCAACCACAGTTCCACTCCCTCCTCTACTCCTGTTTGTTGGGGACCAAAAGTTGGATGACTGCGCTGTGACCTTTCTTGCCTGGCTGATTTGACGAGACTGTACCCTTGACAACCGTTACTAAGTTACAAAAAACAATTAACTCCCGGAAAAACCACAAAATGTACCTTTAGATTAATGTACTTTTGGATTAACTTCCTTGAGTATGTTCAGTTGGTCAGTTGCACAAGCATTGGACCAAAGAGACCTCTCCCTGACTTTATTCTTCAAAGAGACTTTTTCCCCCCGACTCTTTTCTTCAAAGAGACCTCACCTGGATCCCATTCTTCAAACTTTCATTCCCCTCCCTTTTTCCCTATTCATTTCTCCCATCTCCCAGCATATATAAACCCACGTCTCCTTGCAATAAACGAGACCTTGACACAACTCAGACTGACTCTGTCATTCATTATACGTGCCTGGTCTTCTTTTCTCTCTCGCCCCCATTGGTTTTTAGGAGGTGCCTCCTCGAGTCCCACAAAATAACCTGGCCTGCTGGACGGGTCACCTGTTCCCTCCCTCCAAAACCCATCTACTCCAGTCCTCTTCCACTTCTCCTCCATCTCCATTCAGAAAGGGGCCGGTCAACATGGGCTTTAAAAAAGCATGTCACATCAAGATGAGGCAAGACTGAGCTCCTCCCCCTGCATAAATTCTGGACAAGGTAATCCAGCATAGGGGATCCAGAATCCTGTCAACAAAGTTAGAGGAAGTTATCCAAATACCCTAATTATATAGGGAAAAACTGTGCTCAAATGAATGATCAACTACACTGTTGGAAGTTCTTAGGGAAAAGAATCAAACAGGGAAAACTACACTATCTTTATAGCGCACCTACTGCGTGCCAGGCACCGTATGGGTTGGCCGTCGGATCCGGGGCTACATAAGGCAGAGGTCTTTGATTATCCAGGTCATTTCTGTCTCCACAGGATCTCCAGCACCGGGACCGCACACAGCAGGCACACGCCTCGGGTCCGCGCTCTTCCCGGTCCACCCCTCCCCCGTTCCAGGAAGTGAGGGGGTTCCAGCCGCCTGGCCTACCGCGATGCATTTTGGGAAAGCAGCAGCACCAGATCCAAGATGGCGGCCAGCAGGAGGCTGATGAAGGTAAAAGCCATTCTCTGGCGCTGGCCAGGCGGGGGGCGGCGTCCCCGGCCGGGACCCCACGGCGGGCTGCGGCTCCTTGGGGCGTCGCCGCCCTCCATCCCCCGTTACGCGGCTCCACAGTGCCGCTGTGCCACGTGTGGAGGAGAGCTCTAACGGGGCGCCTAGGCCGCAGCCTGGGCGGGAGCGCAAGGCCGCGCCGGGAGCCGCCGCCGCCGCCGCCGGCCCCTCGGATCAGCCTGGGCAGTTCTCGCGCCGCCTCCTCCCAGAGCGGAGCCGGGCCCTCCGTCGCAGCGGCCGCGGTCCGGGTCGAGGACGCCGTTGATGTGTGGGCCGGGCCCGGAGGCCCCAAGCTGGGCGCCCTCGGGGAAGAAAGCCGGACCCCCGGCTGGGAGTCCGCGCCGCGGAGCCGCCCGGTCCTGGGCCGCGGTAGCCGACTCTGAGCCCCGTTCTGCCAGCCCACAGCTCCGGGACCGGGAGGCTGCGAGGCCCGAGACGGGAAAGGAAGGAGGAGGGCAGGCGGCCAAAGTTAGGTCAGTTAGTTGGTGGTCTTTTGAAATTGTGTTGGGTCCTCGCAAACTGTCGCCTTGTGACTGCAGAGTCACACAGCGGACGAGTTCCAGCGCTAGGAAGGCGTGGGGTCGTCCCCCGTCGCAGCTAGGTTCTCCTTCCTATCCACCTCTTAGTCATCCTGACTCCTTCCCCTGGTGAAGCAAAGTGACATTTTTGAGGTGGGGGTGGAGGTTGGCTTCTGTCGTTCGAATCAAAACCGGCCAAAGTTTACAAAAATAACTTGGTGTACGCACTTTGTATCTTGAATGTAGTGGAGTGTCACCTCACTAATTGACTCCTTTGGTGAGACATCCAGGTGCTCAGTTGATTTCGGTTTTCCACTGGTAGATTTGCGGACATCCTCCAAAGATAACCCCGCCAGTGTTTGAGTGCTACCTGGTAATGTGGTGGAGGTACCGCCTGACCGGAAATAGGAAAGGCCCCCGGGAGCTGGCTCCTGAGAACAGATAGCTGGGCCTCATCCTGGCCCGAGTTGTATTTGGTTGATGGAGTCACTGGAAACAAAAAACCATTTTTCACCGAAACCTAGAGAGAACATTTAACTAAAACTAGAGTGGAAATGGGCACAAAACAGTTGCGATCAAGCTCCTTATCTGCTCTGCACTCCATCGTTTTCCTAAATGAAGGGAATGCTAATCACTTCCGTGTTCAAATCCCCCAAAGTTGTGGTGCCTCTAACCTTGTAGATTTCAATGTAGGAAGATATGCTGTTTCTCCAGATTTTATTGAAATTACTTGAATTCATCCCCCTCTCTCGTGTACCCTTCTAAACACTTTTCCCATGACTATCCTTCATGAACTCGAGTTCTTTTCTCTAAAGCAAGTATTTAATCTTTTCCTTCTGGCTAAAATCCTCAATGGTCTTTTCTGAAACAATTAATTCTAACTTTTTTAAAAAAATTTTAAATAATTTATTCATTTTTAACTTCATATGCATTGGTCTTTTACGTGCATGTACGTGCGTGTATGTCTGATCTGTGTGAGGGTATTGGATCCAACACCATCAGTCAATGAGTGCTTAGAACTCGAGATCATCATGTTAGGTGAAACAAGCTAGATTTTTGTTTGTTTGTTTTTGTTTTTTCTATACAAGGTTTCTCTGTGTAGTTCTAGTTGTCCTGGAACTCGCTCTGTAGACCATGGCCTCAAACGCAGAGATCTGCCTGCCTCTGCCTCCTGAGCACTGGGGTTAAAAGCATGCACCACCACTGCCTTATGAAACAAACTAGATTTAATAAGACCAATAGCCCATATTTTCTTTCCTATGTGCATATGCAGAAACTAGATTTTAAAAAATATACAAAAGCAGAACTGTTTAGGAAATGAATGAGGACAGAGAAATGTGGAAGGGATATGACAATGTTTGGAGGTGAATGTGGTCAAAGTTATGCCCTGAATAAAAACATCGTTAAACCTTTTCCTTTTCAGAGAGTTTCCTGTATCTCAGTCTGTCCTACAACTTGGAGTCTGGCTGAGGATAATTTTAAACGTGATCATTCTGCTTCCACCTCCCAGGTGATAACATTAAAATGCCCCACCATGCCAGGTGGTGGTGGTACATGCCCTGAATCCCAACACTCAGGAGACAGAGGCAGATGGATCTCTGAGTTTGAGGCCAGCCTAGTCTACAGGAGTTCCAGGATAGCCAGAGCTGTTACACAAAGAAACCCTTCCTGGAAAAAACAAAACAATAATAATAATAAATGTACATGCATATATATGTATGTACATATTTTTTTTTATTTGAGACAGAGTTTTCTCTGTGTAGTCCTGGTAGTCCTGGAACTTGCGCTGTAGGCCATTCTAGCCTTATACTCAGAGATCTGCCTGCCTCTGCCTCCTGAGTGCTGGGATTAAAAGTATGTGCCACCACACCCAGCAAAATAAGTAAATCTTTTAAAAATTGTCACTAATGCCAGGCAGTGGTGATGCATGCTTTTAATTCTAGGAGGCAGAGGCAGGCAGATCTCTGTGAGTTTGAGGCCAGCCTGGTCTACAAAGTGAGTTCCAGGACAGCCAGAGCTGCTTCACAGAGGAACCCTGTCTTGAAAAACCAACCAAACAAAAAATTGTCATTTATTGTGATGTTTTATATTGATTGTCAACTTGACAGGGTCTAGAACCACCTGAGAGACAAGTGATGCCTATAAAGGAACTATCTAGATCAGGTTAGTTATAATGGGAAACCATCTTAATAATTCACTGGGTTGAAGGAGAAAGCAAGCTAACACTAGGTAGCACTCATTGCTCTCTGCCTCTTGACTGTGGATGTAATGTGACCAGCTATGCCATGTTTCTGCCACCATGACATCCCTCCTGTGGTGCCCAAATAAAGCCTTTTTCCCTGAAGTTGTGTCACAATATTTCATCACAGCAACATGTAAGACAAATTGCTAAATGGTCTTATTAATAAAAAAAACCTAGAGCCAGATATTGGGGTGAAAGCCAAGAGATCAGAGGAATAGGACAAGCCACAGCCAACCTCACCTCACCAAATCTTCAGCTTCCAGAGAGACCTACTTCCTGTATAACCACGCCTATATGCATTTCTGTCCCTGCCCTCTTATTCCTCTCCTCCCAGCTACATCACTTCCTGTCTGTCTGTATAGACCTCCATAGTTAGTTCTAGGATTAAAGGTGTGTGCCACCACGCCTGGCTCTGTTCTTAGTGTGGCCTTAAACTCACAGAGATCTGGATGGATTTCTGCCTCCCAAATGCTAGGACTAAAGGCATGTGCTGCCATTGCCTGACTTCTATGTTTACTATAGTGGCTAGCTTTTTCGTCTGATCCTCAGATAAGCTTTTTGGGGTACACAGATAAAATATCACCACAGCAACAGGAAAAGTAACACATTCATATTAATTGAAAAAAATTGCTAGGTGGCAGTGGCACATACCTTTAATCCCAGCACTCAGGAGGCAGAGGTAAGAATATCTCTGAGTTGGAGGCCAGCCTGGTCTACATAGTTAGTTCCAGGACAACCAGAGTTATATAGTGAGATCTTATCTCAAATAAACAAAAGAAATTGTGAAGCTTCACATTAAATCTTACACTTTAGTTATCAAATATATTTTATGAATTTATCCACTGCCAGAACCAAAAAAATCCATGACAGGATTAGAACTAGAAAAACATTAGCTTTATATCCTTTTGTAACTAGTAACCATCATGTTCGGCATTTGTTTTTCAAGACAGGGTTTCTCTGTGTAGTCCTGGCTGTACTGAAACTTGCTCTGTAGACCAGGCTGGCCTCAAAATTACTTAGATCTGCCTGCCTCTGGTGCCTGAGCTCTAGAACTAAAGGCATACACTATTGCACTGGGCAAAAATTTTTATTTTTCTTTAAAGCTGAATAATATTCCATTTATATATATATATATATAACAAATTTCCATCATCTCTTGGGGCTTGCTGACAGTCAGCTGGGTAGCTGAGTAGAGGTGTACAGATTGAAGAGACAATGAAGAAGACAGAAAAGAGTCAAGAGGTCTGCCAGTCAATGCCGGACAGCCTTGAGTTTATTTTACAGCCAGCTTATATACAGTTTTGAAGGACAGAGGTAGAAAAATGCCCAGCACAGGCATTCAACCACTGTCCTGCCTTGCATCAAGGAGCAGGCAGTTTCATTTTTTATCTCGATGTACCTCTGGATGGCATCAGCATCCTGTGTCTAGCTAGATAGTGTGTTCCCTCCTATGGGCTAATCAGGACTTTCTCACAGCCCTTTAAGGAGGCTATGTGGGCTAATCAGGACTTTCTCACAGCCCTTCAAGAAGGCTCTGTGGGCTAATCAGGACTTTCTCACAGCCCTTCAAGAAGACTCTGCAGGCTAATCAGGACTTTCTTACATCCTTGGAGCAAACAAGCCTGAACTCCATTGACTCAGACTAGACTTCAGATTCAAACTGGGAAACTGTGTCAGTTATGGACTCCCACAATTCCTCTCTTTTTATTTATTTTAAGACTCCATTGAGTCTCTCAGATGACCATGCCTGTCTTAGGTCGTTTTGTTGTTGTTTTACCATATTCCAATCTTACCTGTCACGAGAGCATGAATTCCATCATTTATGTACTGTCTTAGGTTGAAAGGAGGCAAGAAAACTTACCTGTCTTTGGCTACCAGCCTCTGGTGTCAAGTCAGAGGAATGTGTGGAGTTTTACTCCGTGGAGTTCTGAGCCCAATCTCCGTAACAAGCTTAAAATCAGCTTGAAAATCATAGGCAAACAGATTGTGCCTATTAAGACGTATGCTCCAATAACTACAACATTACTTAAGAGTGAAGTAAATGATGACCATGAAGGGATAGCCCTTTTGAGTTGTTTTAGAATATCTTTAGCTGTTTAACTGCATCAAAATTTAATTTAGCCTTTTTTATTTTTGTAATCTTTTGATGTGATTTAGACCAATCTAAGGATTCATTAGAATCATGCCAAATTCCTTTAAGATGTGCCTTAACTCTTTCCCATCTAATAGCACTTTCATTATACACAGAAGATGTAACACAAATCCATTCATAATCAGCATAACATTTCAAATGTACTCTAGTTTTCAGGCTTTGGAGTTCATCTCTCAAAAATTGTACCACATCATATAAAGCATTCAATTTATATTCCATTTTTACATCAATATCTTCTTGAGTCTCTAATGTCATAGAGACATTCATAGACAGTTGATTAACAAACCCTGCTGTATGAATGGATTGAGACAAAGCCACTAAAGCCGCCGTAGTAGTAGCAAGCATAGTAACAAGAGCTGCAATTCCTGCTATAACTAATCCAGCAACCACGTTTCTGTCTGTTTAAAGCTTTTTTAATTTATCCAGTCACTTATAACCCTTTATCATCAAACTGTGGATCATTCATATACTGGCAATATAACAAAAGAAGGTTGTTTTTACATTATTACACTAATGTGATTATCCATTTGGGAAATACAATTGGTCAAAATGCATTTAAGACATGATATATTAAACATAGAACCATTTATAGAAATATTTGCTTCATCAACTAAAAGAACATAGGGCATTTTAACACAAGCTAAAACAGTACCTTTCAAAGGACAAACAGGTTTCAAGTGACTGGAATGTCCTTTGACTGTTTCCATGTCAGCAGCAAGTTTCAAAACCTAAGTTTGTGGAGATCCAGTCCTGGAATACCAAATTTCAGCTGACATTCCTTGGTCTCAAGATTCAGTTGTAGACACAGGATAAGAGTCACTATAATCTTCCTGATTTTTGCACCAGTCAAGAATATACTGCTGTATCCCTGTGATGTTTTACCTTAAAGGGACAGTGCCAGTACATCGTCTCCAAAACAAAGTTCTGTTAGACTCTCTTAGTTCTTTTGTGCATGAAGGAAATCATTGACGAGGTGAAGTATTACTTGTCCAATTACCTTGAGGAAACAATAACTTTGTATAACTGCTACATTGTTTATCATTTCCCAATACTCATTTTGGAAACATTCCAAGACATCTCTCCAAAGTAATATTTTTTGCAAAACATACAGGGATCCCTTTACCATATCCAATATAAGAAAAATTGTGAGCAGTTTGGAACTCTTGAGTGGCAGGTGGATCCAAAAGCCTGGTATCATTAACCGCAACCACAATTTCTTTTCCTTCACAAGTTGCAGGATGTAAAATTGGTGGATCAGGAACATAGGCCCAATAGGTTTCATTCTGGCATCTCTGGATGGTCATTAGCAACATCAGGATCAGCATCTCTCTGTTCCTTATACCACACCAGTCTTTCAGGCAACCATTGAGTTTCATTTGCATCCTGTGAGAAAACATAAATATGCAGTACAGGGATCTTTCCATTAATTTGAGCAAATTTTGTGGTGGTGCCTTCATGCCAAAAATTGATCAGCTGCAGATTTTCCAGCAGCATCCACATTTAAAAAATTTAAAACAAATAAGGCATGATTTAAAGCATTATGTGGTGACTGGGGGGTATAACTCCCCCTTCTTTAATTTTTGAAGATATATTTTGAGGCTGCTGTGAGCTCTTTCAACAATACCTTGTCCTTGAGGATTATAAGGAATGCATGTTTTATATTCAATTTGCCATTGAAAACAAAATTGATAAAAAGCTTTACTAACATATCCAGATCCATGATTAGTTTTAATAACTTTTGGTATACCCATATAGGAGAAATATTTCAGGCAATGAGCAATTACATGTTTAGTAGCCTCACCAGTTTAAGCAGTAGCCATTAAAAATCCTGAGTAAGTATCAATTTTTACATGCACATATTTCAATTTTCCAAATTCTATGAGTGACATCCATTTGCCATAAATGATTAGGAAGACGACCTCAAGGATTTACTCCCAAGTGAGGTACAGTCAAATATTGAGGATATGCAGCACATTTCTTAACAATTTGGCAAGCAGTTTCTCTTGTTTAACCAAATTGTTTTCTTGAGCATTTACTATTCTGATGATGCAAAGCATGTGATCACTGAGCAAGCTCAACTTCAGATAAAGTGATCAACTGAATAAATTTATCAGCTAAAGCACTATCTTCAGCCAGCGGACCAGGAAGATTTGAATGTGCTCTAATATGTCTCACAAAATATGGCAATTTTCTTAAATGAATTGTATCCTGACTTTGTTGAAATAACATTCTTATTTGCTCATTAGTAGTTTTAATATAAGAAACAGTTTCTATAACTTAAAGAACTCTACAAATATATTGACTATCTGTATATAAATTAAATAAATTATCTTTAAGAACTTGAAAAACCAACAGCTCAACTCAACAACTTGAACTGAATCAGGAATAGTTTGAACTACATGTCCTTGACTATTAATCACATAAGCTGCTTTCCCGTTAGAAGAACCATCAGTAAAAACCAAAGCATCTTTCACTGGAGTATGTAATAATACTTTAGGAAAAATAAAGGAATGTATCTGAGCAAACTGTAATAATTGATCAGCAGGATAATGATTATCAATTTGACCCAGAAATTGAGCAAAAGCAATTGCCCAAGAATCATTTTGAAATAGCCAATCAGTTTGTTGTTGAGTGAATGGCACACCAATAGGTTTTAGCCAAAATACCTTCTAGATTTAACTC
Organism: Peromyscus nudipes; assembly: GCA_902168325.1. Classification (NCBI taxonomy): domain Eukaryota; kingdom Metazoa; phylum Chordata; class Mammalia; order Rodentia; family Cricetidae; genus Peromyscus; species Peromyscus nudipes. The sequence continues at coordinate 3,979 of CABHPH010162154.1, read as the reverse complement.
GACTCTTTTGTACTAGACATACTACAGCTTCATAATATGGATATAATACCTTAACAGGTGAAGCAGGAAGATGTAACCATAAAGAGGATCATCTTGCCATAATACTGCTGTAGGAGTAAGTCTAGAGGGCAGGATATATACTTGCCAAGGTTGATCATAATTAATATAATGTATCTGTTGATATTGAATGGCATTCTCAAGAACCTGTCTTCCTTCTTTAGTTAACTGTTGAGGTAAATTAGAATCTTTTTTTTAAAAATATCATATAAAGGTTTTAAATCACCAGTAGGTAATTTTAAATAAGATCGTAACCATTGAATGTCTTTTAATAACTTTTGAAAATCATTTAATGTTTTTAACTCATCTTTTTTTAATTTTTAATTTTTGAGGCTTTAATTTTTATATACTATATATTATATATATAATATATATCCTAAATACTGAAAAGGTGGCTCTCTTTGAACCTTTTCAGGGGCTATAATTAATCCTGCTTGAGCCAAATCTTGTTGGATTTGGCCATAGGTATCTAATAAAACTCCCTCATCCTTATAAGCAAGTAAAATATCATCCATATAATGGATAATATAAACTTGTGGAAACGGAGTCCCAACTTGTTGTATAGCTTGAGCTACAGACTTTTGACATAATGTTGGGCTTTTAGCCATTCCTTGAGGTAAAACTTTCCAATGAAATCTTTTCATTGGTTCCTTAAGATTTACAGAGGGAATACTAAAAGTGAAACTTTGACAATCCTGAGGAGCCAAAGGAATAGTATAAAAACAATCTTTTAAATCTAATATAGTTGTATGTGTATTACTAGGTATTGTTATAAGGGAGGGCAATCCAGGTTGCAAAGCATCCATCAATTGTAATAGTTTCATTTATTTTTTTAAGATTTTGTACTGTACTCTGGTGATCGGATGGCCGAACACCCTAACTGTCGTGATAGAACTCTCATCCAGTGACTGATGGAAGCAGATGCAGAGATCCACGGCCAAGCCCAGGTGGAGCTCCAGGAGTCTAGTCGGCAAGAGAGAGGAGGGATTATATGAGCAAGAGATATTGAGACCATGCTTGGAAAAAGCACAGGGGCAAATAGCCAAACTAGTGGAAACACATGAACTCTGAAGCAATAGCTGAGGAGCCCCCATGGAACTGGATCAGGCCCTCTGGATAAGTGAGACAGTGGATTAGCTTGAACTGTTTAGGAGGCCCCCAGGCAGCAGGACCGGGACCTGTCCTTAGTGCAGGAGCTGGCTTTTTGGAACCTAGGGCCTATGCTGGGACACTTTGCTCAGCCTAGGTGAAGGGAGGAGGGGACTGGACCTGCCTCAACTGAATCTACCAGGCTGAGCTGAATCCCCAGGGGAGTCCTTGCCTTGGAGGAGATGGGAATGGAGGGTGGATTGGGGAGAGGGTGGGGGAGTGGGAGGAGTGAGGGCAGGGGAATCTGAAATAAACTATAATTTAAAAAAAAAGATTTTGTAATCTTTATTTGTCTGATTTTTTATAACAAAAATAGGAGAACTCCAAGGAAAATTAGAAGGCTCTATATGGCCATTGTCCAGCTGTTTTTATACTAATTGTTGGGCTGTTACTATCTTTTTTTTTAGGGGCCATTGATCCACCCATACAGGCTCATCAGATTTTTAAATCACAGGGTCTGCATCGGGTACAGACTGTCCAATGACCCCTTCTAAAAATACCCTAATCCAGCTCTATCAGGCCTTCACTGTAGAAGCAAAGGAGATACATGTCCATCATTCCTTTTTTCTAAGCCTTGATCTGACAACAACTCTTGTTGAAACATTTGATCAATGACTACTTTATTAGGACTATGCAAATAAGCTCCCATCCAACTCATAACATCTCTTTTTCATAAATTTATAGGCAGTAGAGGAACAATGTAAGGTCAGAAGTTTCCCTTATGTTCCTCCTCATCTTTTCATATTAATTCATCATTACTTTGTTTATGACTCTGAGACTGACCAATTCTTTGTAATTGTGTCATGGTCTGTTGTTTAGGCCAGGCAGATGGCCATTGATTAGCAGTAATTAAGACATATCTGCACCTGTGTCCAGAAGACCAGAAAACCTTTTTCTATTTATAAATAAAATTAGTTCTGGACATTGTGGACCTATAGCTTGTAACCAATAAGCATCAGAAGAATCAAACCCTGTGGGGTTTTTTTACTTTTGTTTTGTATAGCTTGATTTTTTGTTTGTACTTGTGGAAGTAAAATCAATTGAGCAAGCCTCTGTCCTATCTTTATAACAGAAATTCCATTGGGTGAATGAGTCATAGCCTTAATCTCTCTTTTATAATCAGCATCTATGACACCTGGAGCAACAAAGATCCCCTGCGTAGTTGTACTACTTCTCCCAAGCAAAAGACCAATTGTGCCTTCTGGTGGAGGTCCATAAACACCTATAGGCAGGGCCTGAACTCCCATTTCAGGAGTCAATACTGTGTAGGAGGAGGAACTGAGGTCCAATCCTCCGCTGCCTGGGGTTGCTCTGTAGAGGTTTTGAATGGATTTCATTGCTGAGGAACGAATGGTTGGAGTGCCCCACAACATTGTTTCAGGGCCTGAGGCTGGCCCCTTTGCTCATTTCCTGACAGAGGGTTTCCATGTACATCTTTTATTGACTTACATCCATTTACCCAATGTCTCCCTTTTTTACATCTAGGGCATAATCCAAGTTCCTTAGGCTTTTTCTTATTGGGACATTGTCTAATTTGATGTTCCATCTGACCACACCCAAAACAACTTCCAGGTGGTCCAACAATCCTCCTTTTTTCTGGAACCTGTCGTCTTTGCTGAAAAAGCACATCTTTAATTGTCTTTCCCTGCATTGCAGCAGCCATAGCCAGCCCTTGAGTATAAGAAGGGCCAATATCAGAGCATAATCGAATATAATCAGAAATATCTCCTTCCTTTTTAAATGGTCTAATGGCAGCTTGACAACCTGCATTGGCATTCTCATAAGCCAGCTGTTTTACAAGCAAAAGTCCAGCTTCATTATCCCCCAGTAGCCTTCCTGTTGCTGTCATCAGTCTGGAAACAAAATCTTGAAACAATTCATTAGGTCCCTGTCTTATTTTTGATAAATCCTCTGTTTGTTTTTTAGTGCCAGGCAATTTATTTTAAGTGTTTTTTTTTGTTGTAGAGCTAACTTGAGCATACATTGCCATATTAAAATTTAACTGATTATCCATATCTCTATAATCATCTTTATCTGTTAACATCTCAAAAGTAATAGGAATCTGTTGAGCTCTGTTAACATTAGCCGTACTTTTACATTGTTTGTGGAATTTTTTATAATAAGTAATCTCCAGATAAATAAGCTTTAGCCAATTGTTTTCAATCTTTAGAAGGCAAGGCTTTAATCACCATAGCTTTTAAGATGGCTTGAGTGAAGGGTGCTGTTGAACTATATTGAGAACAAGCAGACTTTAACTCAAGTTGTTTAAAAGGAATAGGCATATATACTCTGACTACATTTTTTGAACATCCTGTTGTTTTATAACTGGAAACTTATTAAATTTATTAATATACTCTTCTTTATTAGCTGTTTCCCTTAAGCTAGCTTGTAACAGACTAATAGTTTGCCAAGAGCCTGGAGGCTTCTGAACTATTGTAATCATAGGAGGTTTTTTTACCTTAATAGTTGAGTCTTTAGGAGGGTCTAAACCTGCTATCATTGTAGGAAGAGGAGTGCTTTTTAAGGTAAAAACTTGAAGCATTTTTAACTTTTTATTCAAAGGAGCTTTCAATTTTTATCGGTTTTCCCTCCTCCTTAAATTTTTTATTTGGCTGTTGTTTAACATTTATAGTCAGAACCAGAGAGGAAAATTTTGCAGCCTTTACTTTTAATTTTGTTTTATCATCTGAATCTGATTGATTATCCTCATCAGATGACTTCTTATAGGCATCTATTAAATGATTTTTCTGGTGGAGCAGAAGATTTTTTTTTT
>CABHPH010162153.1:0-85699 GCA_902168325.1 Peromyscus nudipes | reverse complement strand
TCCCAGGAAAGCAAGGTAGCACCAAGGGACCACTCCTGGATCCCAGGGGCAAACAGGGTGGGGAGGCCTCACTTCTTAGCAATCAGGTGAGAGGCACAGCCATGGCTGAGAGAGGGGCGACAAAGATTCCTCCTCATCACCTATTGGCCCCAACATGGTGACAGCCTGAGACTGCTGGGAAGGCCAGCTTCCACCAGAGCTCAGAAACATTTCCACAAGTGCTAATACCACTCTCTCTAGTGCAGCCCTGTCAACAAGAAGGGGGAATTGTGCTAGCATGTATGAGGCACATTTTTTGGCACAGTGGACCTGATTGCTAAGCAACAGTAGTCCTGCTGCCCCCCCCCTCCATTTTTCTGTTTCCAAGCTTCCAGTTAGCAGATAGGAGGGACTGGGGCTGCCAGGCCCAGCCCAGCCTTGGCCCCAATTCCCTACAACAAGGGGCCTATTCAGGAGACCTGAGCATAGTTCATTGTCTCTCTGGCGCGTGTCTATGTGTGTAGGGGTGGGAGACAAGGGGAGGGGCTATGTGTGAACCAGGGAGACATCATCCTCCAACCATGCTGGCTGGGGTGTTGACTCAATCCAGACATGAGAACAGGCGCCGCGCCCTGCCCAGCAGACCTTACAGCTTTACATCAATGCAACTGAGTCACACGGTAAGGTTGTGCCCCATGCCATCCCTCCATCCCTGCTCACACACCCTCCTCCCCGGGATGCTAGGCTGATAGAAGAGCCTCCTCTGGCAGCTCTGGTACAGTGATTGCATCCTAGCAGGGGCTGTGGAGCTAGCAATCTCTCCAGAGACTGCCTTTCATTTTCTTCTCTTGTGGTCCCTACTCTGGGCTGATGATGCAGTTTGCCTTTGGCTATTCTGAGCAAAGCATTAAATTGCCTCCTACTTAGCACACTAAAGGGGTTTCTTCCCATTGAAGGCCTGGGTTTTCAGGCTATCGTGTGAGTTTGGGCAGGTGCATTTTGAGGCGGGTCAGTGCCACCTGAGTAAGGCGATCTGTTCAGAGGCTGGCCTTGAAGCATAGCTTCTGGGATACTGAGACAAGAGGAAAGGCTGGACACACCTTGGAATTCTTTCTATAATGGGCCCTGGAGGGAGTATCCGCTCAAGAGGAACTACATCCCCAGAGAAGAACTGCACATACCTATGGCCACTCCTCTACTTCTGCTTTGGTTTTCCCAAGCCTACTGTCCTTGGCTCTCATCTCTGAGCATAGATTGAGTATGTGTGTTAGGACACACACCATGAGCTATGTTTCTCCTGGGAAAGTATGGCCTGCCTCTGGTGGGATGGAGAGATGAGGAAAGGTGAGATCACAAAAGCCTAGGAGCTATGGAGTGAAGGCTTACCTTGATGCCGAGGCTGCAAAGATTATGGGGCACTTTAAAGACTGGATCGCCATGCTCACAACTGCATCTTAGAAAGATGGCTCTGGCTTGGTAACAAGGAGAATAATGGCCAGGTCAGTGACCTTCCTGTGGTTTGGGCTTGCCCCGCCCTTTACCAGCTGCAGCCTGAAGGCACTACCGGAGGGATTTGCTCATTGGGAAGTAGGACTTATCACTCTTATTTTATGAATGATAAAATGGAAGTTTGGAGTGATGGTCTGAGTTATCCAAGTTCACAGGGTAGGCTGTAGACTTAGTTATGAACTGTTCGGTGCTTGTCAATCGTCTTATTTCATCTCTCTTCATGGTCAAGAGCTTCTGGGTACACATGCGAGTTACTCTCCTCTCTGCTTTCTTTCCACCCTGTCTTTGCTTCCTCAGCATCCTTTGCCTGGACCACACAATACCTAATAGAAACACATCAGCTCCAGTCCTACTCACCCAGGAGGACATTGCCTTGGAGACTGCCCCCCCGACGCACCCCCTAGAAGCCTTCATTGATCTGGTTGGTGAGAAATCATCTCTTAATTTTTTGAATGTTGTTGGCGCTTTAGTCAAACTCTCTGTGGTCATTTGACATGTGCTATGACTTGTCTTTGGGACAAGACTGAGGATTTGAGGAATTCCAGTTCATGCTAATTTATCCTGAGTTCCTTCTAGTGTCTCCTCTGGTGTCTTACGCACTTAGGCCAAATACTTTTGGGGAACGAATGGTGTGTGTGTGTGTGTGTGTGTGTGTGTGTGTGTGTGTGTGTGTGTGTTCTCTTTTTCCAAGAGGGAAAGGGATGAAGGTGCCTAGAGTGGGATGTTGACAAACCTCAGGGGGTGCCCTTTTGATGCTCATGGGAGGCAAGAATAGGGCACGGTTAATGAAGAACATGGGCTTTGGAGTGGAGCAAGGCTACATTCCAGTTTTTCTTTTGTTGTTGCGGTCATGTGACAGTGAAGTCAATAGGGTCAGGGGCTCCAGGAGAGCAGAAAAAGCTTGGATAGTATTCTCCAAGGTAAATAGAGACTCACAGTTAGCCTCAGGGGCAAGACTGAGATTAGAAACTAGAACTTGGTGAGGGCTGGGCCTTCTTTTGGCAGCCATGGTGTAGGTAGGGATGCTGGATTTCCAACAACTATTTCTTCAGAGTCCAACACTGGATGACCAAGGCCCAATGGAGTTTCGGTGCACAGAAGAGGATCCTGGACCTGGGATACTCAGAACAGAGTTGGGAGACCAGCGACAACCCAGTAGGTCACACTGGGCCATTAGGGAGGGACAGGATGGGGTGAGCAAAGGATGATCTTTCTCTACCCCTTATGCTCTTCTTGGGTCAATGTGAGGATGAGGGACATCGTATTCTTATCCCCTCCTTGCTCTGTTTCCGACTTCAGGACCAAGTGGGAGCTGGGCTTCAGAGATCAGAACCTGCCTCTACCCCTCTGAGCCCATGAGGCAGGGCCAGGCTCCTGTTAGAACGTACTGGTCCCTCAAGGTTGCATAGAGCTTGCTGGCAGAAGCAGGAAACCCAGGCAACTCTCTGTTCTCTTCACAGTCTCTGAGTCCCAGCGCTGGTGCTGTCTGCAACGTGGCTGTGCGGTACTGGGAGCCCTGGGGCTGCTGGCTGGAGCAGGTGTCGGCTCGTGGCTCCTAGGTCAGTGCTGGGCCCTTTTGTCTGGAGAGAGGAGGACGGGATCTGGGGGAAGCTAGGAGACGAACGCGGGTGCTGAACAGGCACTATATATAGATGAACAGGCCCCATCCTCATCTGTGCTGTGTAAACAGCAAGACAGGGAAGGGCTTACCCCAAACAGGAGGGATTTAGGTGTCAGAGGGAACAGCTGGGTCCTACAGTCCTGTGTGGATGATCCATGGTTTTAGTCAGTATTTTTTTCCCCTAGAAATTGTTTCTAGTGAGATAGAGACAAACAGACAAACAGAAACACAGGATAGTCCGATACAGTCCTGTGCCCCCTTACAGATTGATTGGGGTCTGTCTATAGGCAATGTGGCTGATAGGGACTCTCTAGGAGGCAGGCCTACCCCGACTGCAGTACTGGCTGGCTAGGCACCTTGAACCCCCCTGGGGGTTTTCCTCCCCATCCCCAACATTTCTGTGACTCTCTGTGCTTCCCTGAAGTACTGTATCTATGGCCGGCTGCCTCTCCACCCGTCTCCGGGACCCTGCAGGAGGAGGAGGTGACTCTGAACTGTCCAGGAATCAGCAGTGAGGAAGAGCTTCTCCCATCTCTTCCCAAAACAGGTGGGCCACCCCCTCAAAGATGCAGGAACGAGCCCTTCACCCGGCTCAGGACCCTTTACAGCTTCCGGACCAGCAGCTCGTTACCACCCATCTGTCTCTTCTACCCGGATGAGGGTGGTGACAAGGTCCATTGGCAGCATTGATCTCAGATTCAGGATTTGCATGCATCCTCGAGGAGTGTCCTGACCTTTAGCTGGGGTGTGGCTAGGAGGTCAGGCCGGAAGAAGAGATGGAAGCTTGTCATTTAGGGTAGTGTGAGATAGTAGTGTAGGGGAAAGGGAGTTAGTATAGGGTGCTAGTATGTGAACAATAGGACCACCTGGACATCTGGGGACATCATTCCATATTGTCCGTTGGCTGTCCCCACTATCCCTTCTTTTGGGTAAGAGTTGGGGGTCACACAGTATAATGCTGCCCAAAGACTGAGCGGTTAGGAAAAGTTCAAGAAGTTAGTTAGATCAAGGCTGGGTTTTCTTATTTTTTGCTAGGTGCATGACCTTCAGTACATGATTTCTTTGAGCTTCCATTTCTTTCTATATACAATGGAAATGAAATAAAAGTATTTGCTGCATGAAGTTGTAATAAATTGTGCAAATATACAAAAGAAGCTTAGTTCTGAACCTCTGTATTAGTCAGCTGGCCTGCCATAACGCAACGCTACAGGTGGGGGAGGGGTACGTACACATTTATTTTCTCACACTCTGGATGTTACAGGTCCAGTTACAAAGAGGTGTCAACTTGGTTCCTGGTGAGGGCTCTCTTCCTGGCTCCCCACAGTATCCTCCCACTGTCTTCTGTTTGCTGAAAGGTGGGGGAAGGAAAGAATGAAGGAGCCGGCATCTTCTATGAGGATGCTGACCCTACCAGACCAGCACCCCATGAGCTCATTTCATTTTTTAATTTTTTTTTTGAGTTAAGTATCTAATGTCTCCAAGCGGGCCTCTAACCAAAAGAGGGCTTGAGCATGGCTGCCTCCTGCCTCCACCTCCAGAGTGTAAGGATTATAGGCAGGTTCCACCACCCCCAGTTTATGCAGCACTAGACCTCAAACCCAGGACCATGTGCATGCTAGGTAAGTCCTATCTATACCAAGCAAACTGCAGAACCAGTCCTTTGTTTAATCTTAATCACCTTCTTCAAGGCTCTACCTCCAAACACAGTTCCATCGAGGAATTGGAGTTTCAATCTGGGGGGGGGGGGAGAGAGAGAGAGAGAGAGAGAGAGAGAGAGAATGTGTATGTGAAAAATTCTGTAACAACATAGACAAAAAGCAGTTGATAAATATTAACTACCACCGTCACAGTATTTAAATTCAGGAGACTTGGCTTATATCCTGGATCCATCCCTTGTTGACCCTATGATCTTGGGCAAATTGCTTTCACCTCTGTGCCTTGGTACTCCCTCTGCTGAGGGTGGTAACTAACTGCCTTCTCGTAGTGTAGGGCTGTTGTGATAAAGAGTGTGACAGAATACCCCTATTCATACAGTTCACGTGTGTGCGCGCATGCCACTGAAGGAATGTGGTGGTCAGAGGACAATCTGTTGGTTTTCTTTCTATCATGTGGGTTCTGGGGATTCAGCCCAGGTTGTCAAGCTTGATGACAAGTGCCTTTACCTGCTGAGTAATCTCACTGGCCTCAGAGGACCTTCTAAAGCACACAGTCAAAACACGGAACTGAAAACATCTATAAGATGTGTTATATTGTGTTTTGTGCTGACCAGACACCCAAGGGAGCGGGGAAACTGAGCCAGGGTGATCCGTGTGCCCAGCTCCTTTTGTCTCATGCCGCCCTGGCAGCAGGAACGTTTTTCACACTGTGGCTTCAGTATCTTTCAGAATAAATGGTGAGGATCTCCTGCTTGAAGTGCAAGTAAAGGCTCGGCCAAACTGGCTCCTGGTGTGCCATGAGGGCTGGACCCCCGCCCTGGGGATGCGCATTTGCCAGAGTCTCGGGCACCTCAGGTAACAGCCAGACTTTCAGGGCTGTATGGCTTGTGGGGTGCGGGGGGGGGGGGGGCGACTGGAGTGGGGGGGGGGGATGGCAGAAGTCACCATCATGGTCTTGCTCATTCACAGTGCTGGCACAGCTCGTACACAGTGTAGTTCTGACCACGTGACCTCATTCATGCTACAGTTTGAAACTGGCTCCCCCCTGTTTTCTCTTCCTCTGCCAAGGCTCACTCAGCACAAGGCAGTGAATCTGTCTGACATCAAGCTCACCAGATACCAGGAGTTTGCTCAGCTGTCTGCTAGACTGGGAGGCCTCCTACAGGAGGCATGGCAGCCCAGGTAGGGCTCTGTGGGTTAGGTGAATGGTGAGCGGTCTCAGAGTCTGATGGTGGGGGCATGGGCAGTGTAATGAGACCAGAGAAGACCGTTTCCCAGCCATAAGCCACAAACTCAGGTCACAGTATATATCTCACACAAGACATGCAAGGCTATGGGCTGGGTATGTAACTCAGATGTCGTAGGTACAGAAAAGGGAGGGGGCCAGCTTTAGGATAAGATACAACTAACTCTTAAGGTCATATATCTAGTGACTACTTCCTCCAGCTAGGTTCTGCTGCTTAAAGTCCAGAACTTCTAAAAATAGTGCCATGGGATGAGGACCAGGTACCCTGCCTATGAGCTTTTGGGGGGTTATTTTGTGTTCAAACCGTAATTCACTTTTACAAGTAGAGAGACTGAGGCTCCGTGAGGTTAAACAGTCTTATCCATGGCAATGTGACCAATAAACAGCCAACACACATTTGGGGCTAGGCTCATGACTCCAAGTCAAGGGACCTGTGTGGCTGAGCTTTGCTTGGATAATACTGGTATCTCAGCAGAAAAATGAATAGCGTCCAAAAGGGACTCAAAATAGACCCATACTCTCACCATACTCTAGACAACACAAGCTGAGAGGTTGTTGCCTAGCCTGGGGTCCTTCAAACTGCCCGAAGTCACGGGATTAGATGCAGGCAGAGGCCTCATCCCTGCTCTGAAGCCATCTTGGCCTACTCACCCTGAACCATTCTTCCAAGCTCCAGATCCATTCTCAGGAATGCATTAAAGACAGAGTGACCCCAGCTGTCCCTTTCCCTCAGTGAGATTCCCAGGTCCTCCAGGAGGGTAGAAGGGCTACAGGGTTAGGAAAAGAGAAACCAAGTAGACCAGGGATTGGGCTGCTGAAAGGAAGAGATGAGAAGGGAGTGACAAGACTGTTGGGTCTAAAGGGAGTTGAGGCTATGCTAAGGGGGAAGAGGGGACACCAGAACTAGATAGAGCAGGACTCTGCAGGCCCTAGCTAAAGGGCCTGGGACAGAGAAGAGGCTGGGCCTGGAAGAAGCCTGGGTGTAAGGCCCTATTCACTCATTCATGCCGTGGCCATTCATTTACCAGCTGAGCACCTGTTTACTCAGAGCACGTGGAAACAGCTGGGCATTCTCATCTGTCAATTCTCTGTTGTAAATATGGACCTTATCCAAACAGATCTTCCAGGACTGTGAAGGCTTTCTGTTTCCCTCTGGTTGCTGGGGCAGAATGGGCAGGCTGCTGTTATAGGAGGGGCCTGGGTGTTTGTGAGGGGTGGGAAGAAAACGGTAAAAAATGGTAGCGTCTTAAGGTTGGGACTACAGCATGGCCTTTAGAACTATGGAGACAGGCTGGGCGTGACAGTGCATACCTGTAATCCTAGTACTCGGGAACTGTGGCAAGAAGGTTATGTACACAGTCATCCTTGGCTGTAGAGTGAGTTTGGGTCTAGCCTGGGTCACATGATAAACTATCTCAAGAAAACCAAACAAAATTGTGGAGAACCCCCTGACCACTCTCCACACCCTTGGGTGTACGTGGCCTTTGGGTGGCACCGCCTAGCTTCTTAGGGACACTCCTGTCTTGCAGCTCTAACTGTCCTTCTGGCCGAATTGTTTCTCTCAAATGTTCTGGTGAGTCATATCCTGTGTCCAGGAAGTTGGCAGTGGGAGGAAGGGAAATCTTCCAGTTCTCCTGAGTGTGGAAAGGCTGTATGAAGGGGCCTGCTCAGGTTTCTATGTATGTGCCTGTGAGCTGGGTTGGAGTGTCCTTGGCTACCTACCTGCCTATCTTTCTGCTGGGCTCCTTGCAGATACGGCCCGCCCAGATAGAGTCCTTTTAAGTCTCTGTCATATGTCCCACCAGCCACTGTGCTGGGCTAATGGTCTCTCTACGTCACTACTGCCACCCTGCCCTTCCTTCTGAAGGGCCCTGTAGGTGGAATTACTACTGGCTGTAAACATACAAGCTCTCCCGGCAGCTTCAAGAGACTGTGGGTAGTGAATTAGAGTCAAATGATAAACAGCTTACAGTGTTCCTTCACCCACCTTCCCATGCCTGTCCGTCTATCTATCAGTCCCTTTTTGTACCCATCACACCCGGACACTTGGACTTGTGCAGTGGAATGGGCATTAGAGCTCCATAGACCCCACAGACCTGGTCCCTGCCCTCAGCAGGTGCATGGGCTGAAGTCATCAATACACTCATCTTCCTGTCCCCCTACTTAGAATCAGGAATGACAAATGAGAGCTGTCTGCACAGGCCCTGTGCACCACCCAGCACTGTCTCTTTCTAGCCTACCCTTTTCTGTTGGCAGAGTGTGGGGCAAGGCCTCTGGCTTCTCGAATAGTTGGCGGTCAAGCTGTGGCTTCTGGGCGCTGGCCGTGGCAAGTGAGTGTGATGCTTGGCTCCCGGCACACGTGCGGGGGCTCTGTGCTGGCACCCCACTGGGTGGTGACTGCTGCCCACTGCATGTACAGGTAAGTCTTGGGGGTGGACGGGAGGTGAGTCACAGTCACCTTTTCTATTTGTCTCTTGGTATGTCCTGAATAAAATGCCTGTGTCCCGCTGTCTGTCTCCAAGGAAGCAAGGGGGATGTCCTTGTTTGGTGCCAAGTTCAGTTCTGCATGAAGAGTAAAACAAAGACTGGTTCTTTATATTCCCCTTTCTCTCTGTGTGTATGCAAGTTCCCTTGTATATGCATGTGTGTGTGTGTGTGTGTGTGTGTGTGTGTGTGTGTGTGTGTGTGTGTATGTGCACACTCGTATGTGGGCCTGAGGTTGACATTGGGTGATATCAGGTATTTTCTTCAACTGCTCTCTACTCTCTATATTGAGGCAGCATCTCTCATCTCTCACTGAACCCAGAACTTGCACATTTGGCTAGTCTGGCTAGCTGCCATGCTCTGGGGATTTGTCTCCATCTTCTGTGCTGGGATTTCCAGCAGGATGCCATGCTCACTCAGCTTTTAAATGGGTTCTGGAGATTTGAACTCAGGTCCTCATGCTTCCCAAGCAAACACCTTTCTTACTGAACCATCTCCCCAGTTCCCTTCCATTTTGCCTCCGTAGCATTCTGTGCTTCTTGATGTTTCTTAGCACGGCCATTAAATCATTGTCTGTGTGATGGCATGTTGAACATCCTCCTCCCCTTTAGACCGGAAGCTGTCCCAGGCCAGAGACAATTAGTCTTATCTACCAGTGAATCCCTTTCTGGATTTCTTTGTTGCCACATCTTCAGGGTCTATGGTAGTCTCTTGAATGATAGGCACTCAATACCAGTTCTGTGGAGGTGGAGGTAGATGGATGACGAGTGAGTGAGATTTTGGCAGTAGGTAGGGCAGACAAACTGATCTCCACTTTACAGTGAGGAAACAGGCTGGTGGAGGGATGAGTGCTCCTCAGAATTTCACGTAAGTGGAGAGAGAGGACTGAGGGAAGTCTTGGTGTCATAAATGGTCTTTCACACTTGCTACAAAATTTGGATGGAAATTATACAAGAGAGAGTGGTGGATGCAAATGACCAATAGTATCTGTGTGTGTGTGTATGTGTATGTGTGTGTGTGTGTGTGTGTGTGTGTGTGTGTGTGACACTCATGGGTGTGTATGTGCATGGACATGTGGAGGCTACAGATCAATGTCAAGTGATTTCCTCACTTGCTTTCTACCTTATATACTTTAAGATTTATTTTATTTTTAATTATGTGTCTGTGTCTGTGTCTGGGTATGTGGGTAAGCTAGCAAGCTCCAGGGATCTGCCTGTCTCTGCCTGTTAGATTATAGACATATTGTATGATGCCTGGCTTTTTATGTGAGTATTGGGGATCTGAACTCAGATCCTCATGCTTGCCTGGAGAAAGCACTTTGCTGACTGAACTATCTTCCAGCCCAGTGTCTTGCCAGCTGCTGGGGATAATATTAAGAGGCATGGTTTTTGGGTCCCTGGAGCTCACAGGTTTATGATAGTGGCCACTAAAGGTTTCCTTCAAGAGTTCCCTCTACCCACCACCTTACTTATGTTAATCTTCCTGCCTCTTCCTCCTTGGGCTCAGTAGGTTTCTGTGTGCAGTTTCAGACTGTCCCGCCTGTCCAGCTGGCGGGTTCATGCAGGGTTGGTCAGCCACAGTGCTGTCCGACAACACCAGGGAACTATGGTGGAGAAGATCATTCCCCACCCTTTGTACAGCGCCCAGAACCATGACTATGATGTCGCCCTCCTGCAGCTCCGGACTCCACTCAACTTCTCAGGTGAGACTCTGGCTTTGGAATGAGCAGGCTGGGTGCAGTGGTGACCAAGGAACAGAAACCAGTGGGAGGAAGGGTGAGCTGATTCCTGAGGCTTCCTGTAGTGTTGTTAGGGTTAGGGTTAGGGTTAGGGGTTAGGGTTAGGATTAGGCAAATATTAAGCCCTTCAGTTCATGTGGCATCACAGGGTATGTGCATTCTTCTGAGACTAATTTGCACTAACACTTACAAGGCTCTTTGGAGATCAAAGATTGAGGCCCTTTTAATAGTGGGGCTGTATAGATAGGATTTACTTTCAGGTCCCAAGCAGAACTTCTCTTGTGCCTTCCCCACCAATAGCTGGCTTCACTCTTGTTCCCAGGCTGGACCCAGGTTCAGGCACTTTGTGATACATTATAGGAAAAGTGATTTCTTATTTATTTAAATCTTTTTTCCCTCTCAACCCTTCTAATAGCTATGATGAAGGAAGTATATACAGACAAGAACCCTGAAGTTTAGAGAAGGGCAAATAGGTCCCAAGCAGATGTCTTAATTCCAGGACCAGGGTTCCTCCTGCTGCGCTACCTGCCTGGACTGAAGCTGTCCCACCAACTACCTCCTTGCATGCTCACACACACTTTCTCAAAAAGCACATGAATCCTTAGAAACATGCATGCATGCATGCACTTATAGTTCCATGTACACATACGCACGTATTCACAGATCTGTAATTTGAAAACAAAACAGTACTGAACTTCTAGGTGCTAGAGTCTTCTGTAGAACTTGCAGAGCCTGGGCCTGCTTCTTCTGGTTGGGTGGGAGATTGATAGCACTATGAGGGGTGTGGACCAGCACCAACTGGAGTCCTCTCCTTGATGCAGTTAGAGGGAAGTGTGTCTATGTTGTGGAATGTCAATGTACTACTTAAATACTTATTTGGTTCCACTCATAGAATATATCACACACTTCTGGAAATACAGTCCCAAGAAGGATCAGACACTCTGGAGAAAAGGATAAATGGGTCTTGTTAGAATTTGGCATCCAGTGCCAGAAGAATTTCCATTCCCATGCTAGCCCCCAGGTTGGGCAGGGCAGCAAATATACTGCCCACTTCTAGGGGCGCCATACCTTCACCCCCAAGGTGGGACATTGCTCAACCTGTTATTTGTCTAGTAAGGTTGGTGGTAGAGGCCAGGTCCCGGGGCTGTTGAAAAGGGGTTGAGAAGGATCTTCACCCAGGCTCTTCAGGAGAGAAGCCCAGCCTGAGCCAGGACCAGAACTATGTGCCTCTCCACAGACACTGTGGGCGCTGTGTGCTTGCCTGCCAAGGAGCAACACTTTCCAAGAGGGTCTCAGTGCTGGGTGTCTGGCTGGGGCCACACCGACCCCAGCCACAGTGAGTGAGCTCCCAGGGCCCTCAGTATAAAACGGGGAGGGAGAGGTATTCTCTAAACTGCCCCCCTTCCCCTTCCTCTGGTCACCTGACAAGGGCACTCTTTTCCTCCTTGGTGACTCATGGGTATTCAGTCTCTCCTGCCTGAGTATTCCTATGGAGAACAACTGCTGAACATTTCCTCTAAACCCAGGCCCTTTCACTCCCCTGCTCTTGGTCCCAGGAGCCATGACCTCAGCATTTGGTATACTGTGTCTGTCTCTTCCTCTCCTCGTTCCCAGCTGGGCATCTGGCAGACTCTTGTCCTCTGGCCCAGGTCCATAGCTCTGCCCAAGTTTCCTTCTTTGAGTCTGTGTCCTCAGGACCTCTTCTCTATCTTTGTTGCTCTGCCTTCTTGGCCCGGTTTGGTACCCTGCAGCTTTTCTCTGTGTCTCTTACAGCTCATAGCTCAGACACGCTGCAGGACACAGTGGTACCCCTGCTCAGCACCCACCTCTGCAACAGCTCATGCATGTACAGTGGGGCACTCACACACCGCATGCTGTGTGCCGGCTACCTGGACGGAAGGGCAGATGCATGTCAGGTGTGGCTGATAGTGGAGGGAGGGTGCAGAGGACCTGCTGGTGGTGGAAGGTGGGGGCAGGGGACTTGCATCGGCTTGGTCCCCTGGTTGGTGCACATGGGCTGGGGAAGCCAGGCTCCCTAGGGAGTTTATACTAAGGGTTTGTGGAGGGTGAGGCCAGCAGGAATGACACCAGGAAGCAAGAGCCTCCCTCTCCACCAGGAGAGTCCATTCCCCAGGGTAGACTGCTGCTGCTCCCCCAGACGGGTTTGATTGTTGTTTCTTTGTGTCTTCATATCTGGATTCCTCAGGGGGACAGCGGGGGACCCCTAGTGTGTCCCAGTGGTGACATGTGGCACCTCGTAGGGGTGGTCAGCTGGGGTCGTGGCTGTGCAGAGCCCAATCACCCAGGCGTCTATGCCAAGGTAGCAGAGTTCTTGGACTGGATCCACGACACCGTGCGGGTGAGTGTGGGGCAGAAGAGCAGCCCAAGTTTCTGAAGGACCTGCCCCAGGACACTGAGGACCTTCTGAGGGTTGGAAATGGGACTAGGGAATGTTTGCCAGAGTGGGAGGAGAAAGAAAGGACACTTATGACAGGAACCCCCTGGGTTTCTAGAAATTTAAGCACTAGCCGGGAAAGGGTAGACTGAGTCTGTAACCTAGATCTGCCTTTTGGGGGTGACCTTTGACAAATTTCAACCTTAGTAAGCCCACGCTTTCTGGTCATAACCATCCTGGCTGTGTCTTACTCTTTGGTGGTGATTAAAAGAGGTAGAACTTAGCCGGGCAGGGGTGGCCTGGCTGGCTTGGGGTGAGTAAGCACAGTGTGGTTTATTATCTACTCCAGCATCATTCACGCTGGCCTTGAAAGCAGTTACTAGTTAGTGGCTGTGTTTATACTCTCCAGAGAGAATTCAGCATTGGACAGTTAAATTCTTGCACGACCCTTGGGTGAATCTGTTTAGAGAGAGGACTGAGGGACACAGTTCATGTCAAAGCATAGCGTTCGGCTGGGTAGATGGCAAGGGTGGCAAAGTGCTTGTCATGTGAGTGTAAGGAGTCCACATCTCCAGAACTCATGTAAACTCCTGTGGGGTGTGTGTGTGTGTGTGTGTGTGTGTGGTGTGTGTGTGTGTGTGTGTATGTGAGAGAGAGAGAGAGAGAGAGAGAGAGAGAGAGAGAGAGAGAGAGAGAGAAAGAAAGGAGGATGCAGAATGTATCTGTCTCCTACAGCAAGAGAGGCAGAACCTGGTGTAGTCAGCAGCTAACATTAGACTGTGTGGATGGCGAAGACTGACACCCGAGGTGGTCCTCTGACTTCCAGATGTGCACTCAATCTCACCCCCCAGCCCCCGCCCCACCCCACCCCACACAAAAGATTTAAAAAGCAGGGTATTTGTGTTAAGTAGTCTCTCACAAGCTGTAGTAGTGGACAGCATCTTTCCCCAAGGTTGAGTGAAGAGCCCTTGGCACACTCTACAGCAGCAGTTCCTAACTGGTGGGTTGCAACCCCTTTGGGGTCCCATATCAGATATCTTGCATTTTGGATATTTACATTATGATTCACAACAGTAGCAAAGTTACAGAAGTAGGAACAAAAATAGTTTTATGGTTGGGGGTCACCACAACATGAGGAACTGTATTAAAGGGTCTCAGCATTAGGAAGGTTGAGAACCACTGCTCTAGAGCTTAGGGGGTAGGCATCCACATTCAAATCATATTTTAAAAACCTAAAGCAGCAGATATGTGCAGGTTCATTTGGTAGACAGAAGTCTACCTACTGAATGTGATGTGCTAATATAAAGTCTCTTGAGGGAGGCTGGGGATGTAGCTCAGTTGGGAGAAGGCTTGACTGGCATTCAAGAGGTCCTGGGTTTGAGCCCCAGCATTTCATAAACTGGGCATTGTGGTGCATATGTATAATCTGAACACTTAGGAGATGGAGACAGGAAGATTAGAAGCTTAATGTCATCTTCGGCTAGAGTCCAAGACCAGTCTGGGGTACATGAACTCTTGTCTCAAGGTAAAAATGTCACCTGGCTGGCCTGAGATAAAACCATGCTGTCTCCTTGCTCTAGATGTTGTTGTTTTCCTCAGCCTTATTACACAGAAGCCCTTGTCTCTTGGCTCCCTGGCAGGTCCGCTAGCTACAGGAGAAGCAGCTGCAGCCTCTAATGCAGAATTGTGGGTCTCCCATGGATCATCCCAGTTGGAGGGCCAGCAGCTGGGTCACTGGACCTCTCTCCTAAGGCTCTGATTTCCAGTTCCTCTTTGTCACTGGAGAGCCTCCACAGCAGGAAAGAGGCTGGAGCTGGATTGGGAATGATGGGAAGAGGAAGGGGTAAGAGGAGAAGCCACAGAAGAGGCTTCTGGAAGCATCTGGGAGACTTCTGCCCTCCCTGGACTCCATGTGCATCGATTGGGAGGATGCTGGAGGTGCCCCAACCCTGCTTTCTCCCAGAGCCTCAGGAGGGCTAAGTCCAACTCTAGAGAATATCCTATCTCCAGGGTTCCTGGGCAGATGAGGTCAAGGTTGGACTAGGTCAGGTAAAGACATAAAGTCAGGATCCCCCCCAACCCCCCGGCACCCCACTGGTCCTGTTCTGAGCTAACTCTAGTAGCCCTGCATGAGGCAGAAGTCTATAACACAAGAAAGATGGAGTTGGGCTAGGATGCCATTTTTCAAATGACAGTTCTGGGAATTGATTGAAAGAGATTTGTTATTAAATGGAAATTGTATATAATCTTGGTCAAGTCCCCCTTCCCTCTTTGTGTTTGGCTCCTTTTGCCACTGCTGTGATGGAACACATGACCAGAGGAATTTATTTGGGCTCCGAGACAAGAGATGCAGTCCGCTGTGCTGAGGAGTGTGAGGCAGCTGGTCCCGCAGTGTCTGGAAGCAGGGAGAGATGACGCTGTGTTTTGTCTTGGACCTCAGCCCATGGCGTAGTGCCACTCACGTTCAGGGCAGGTCTCAGTTACTCCTGTCTGGAAGCTCCCTCCCTCACCGACATGCTTAGAGCTGTGTCTCCCAGGTAATTCCAAATCCGGCACACTGTCACACGTGTTACTGAAGAGAAATACAATTTTCCTTCTATATGTGCTTCTTGAAAGTTACATTCTGACTCCAACTCATCAACTCCAGAATTTTGGCAGGTCCCTAGTTATTAAATTATTTAAGTTAATTAAACCTGCAGGCCACCATCTGCAGGAAAAAAAAAAAAAGACCAATTGTCCAGATGCTCTAAGACTTTGAGTACCACTGAAGTCAGTGCTTCTAGGGAACGCTGGACTCCCCACAGGGTTCAGCTTTTCCTCCTTAGTTCTTTTTGGGGTGGGGAGAACTGAACCTTTTAGCTTGGGGAGATTTCTTCCCAGGGAAGCCTCTCCCCTACTCTCTGGTCTCTGGCAATTAAAATGCAATGGCTATCTTGTTTCCAAAAACCTCAATGAATTTTTTTGATGCTTACCCAAGGAAATGCAGTTAGCATGGAGCAATAACAAGAACTTTGCGAGTCTATCAGCATATTTGTTGAGGGTTTAGCCAAGTGATTATTCTTCCTGGAGGGTCTGTCTTCGTTTGTTTTGTTTTGTTTGTTTTGTTTTGGTTTTTCGAGACAGGGTTTCTCTGTGTAGCTTTGCGCCTTTCCTGGAGCTCACTTGGTAGCGCAGGCTGGCCTCGAACTCACAGAGATCCACCTGGCTCTGCCTCCCGAGTGCTGGGATTAAAGGCGTGCGCCACCACCGCCCGGCCTGTTGTTGCTATCTTCGTTTTTTTCATGCAGTGCCCTGAAAACACTAAGACTTCAGTTTACTCCTGGCTTCATTACCTGTAGAAAAACATTGCTGAGAGTCAACTCTCTCACACTGGCAATGCAAAGAGACTTCTGGTGGGTGGCAAAGTGCCTCCAGCCTAAGCCCAGCATTTTCTACCTGGCTCCTCCCCTAAGGAGGCAGTGAGGGGGCAGCGGGTCCCCCTGGAAAGGGAGAAGTTAAAAGCAAATCCGCAAGCTATGATCATTTTCATATTTCCTATGACAGCCACAAACATTTGGTTAAAGGGAAATGCTTATCATTATTATTATAGCCCCCATGGCCTTCCAATTATCAATGACGTGTGAACGGTACTTGGCAGTTTAGCCTACTGATGTGTGGGATCTCACAGCATCCACCTGATTCTGCAGAGAAGCAGGCTAGCTCAGATTTTGTGGCTCCTGTAAGACTGCCTAGTTCCTAAGCACTAGAGAAGTAGGATGTGAAATTTGGGTCCTTTTACTGTTATGGCCGCATCGTGAGACACCCCCCGCCTCCCCGAGCAAGACCACCTCAGAGCCGAAATCCGATGCAATACACAAAGGAGTTTATTGATAACAAGCAAGCCCAGGCTTGGTCCCTGTCCATCATTCAACACAGCTGGTGGAGGAGGAAGGTCCTGAGCTCTCAGGGTGAGGGGTTTGAAAGGGAAAAACTGCAAGCAGGGTGGTACAAGCCTTTGCATCACATGATTGGGTGAGGGTGTGTAACCTTTGAATTTACTGGTTGGGGGTTAAAGTTATCATTTTTGGGCAGGCCTGGACAAGTCCAGGCTTTGTCCTTGAACTGCCATGGAGGCTGGCTGGCTTAGCATGTTCACATTGACCCATGCAAGTTGGTTTGGGGTCCCAGACAGTAAACAACTGACTGAACCTTGAGCAGTCAGAGTACATGCAGAGCTACTACAAGGACTATGTCTTTTGTTCATGGCCCTTCCAGAAACTGCTTGCTCAAGTCTTAGGAAACTGAAATTGAGGCCTGATCTCTGAGAGAAGACTGAGCAGCCTGTTATGGCATATACTTGGTCCTTTCATTACCACCAACCCACATCCTTATGAAATGGTTTAATACTACACAGAAGTATTGAAATGGAAGGTATTTTATCAGATCACCTGGCCTAGTCACCTGCCTATATACAACAACCTGGAAGACCCTGGGGGCCAGCAAGATGAATCACAAGAAAGGGCACTTAAGACTAAGCCTTATGGCCTGAGTTTGATCCATGGAAGCCATGAGATGGAAGGAGAGAACTGATGCCCCCAAATTATCCATCCTCTAGCCCCCACATGCACACTATGGCACGTGTCAATAAATTTAATTTAAAAGACTTATGGTGATGATGATTGTGTGTGTGTGTGTGTGTGTGTGTGTGTGTGTGTGTGCTTGTGCGCACCTACAGATTACCAGAAGAGGACATTGATTGGATCCCTTGGAGCTGGAGTTACAGGTATTTCTGAGCTGCCTGATGCTGGTAAATGCTTGGCATGCAACCATGAGGACCCTAGTTCAATCTCTACCACCCACATGCAAAGCTGAGTGAGGCGGTTCATGCTGTGCTGGGAGGTAGAGACTGGCTTCCTCGGGCTAGCAGATAAACCAGCCTGGCCTAACCAGTGGGCTCCAAGTGCAGGAAGAGACCTTGTTTAAAAATCAAGCTGAAGAAAGATTGAGGAGAATATCGGAGGTCAGCCTCTGGTCTCCACAGACACATGAAAAGCTTCTGCCAGAGACCTTTGGAGTCCCCGAGTTCAAGGTCTGGCTTAAACCTTACAAAATGGCCATCTTGCACAGGAAAACTGAGGAACACACTATGGACAGAATTTGCTGATAGCGAGACCCTGCTTATAGACAGAAACTGGTGACTTTTGCCAGGCTGCGGGTCCCATCTGTGGACTGAGAAGCTCCCACCTTCCTTTGTTAGCATCTGCTAGGCCAGTTCTTGGGAAAGAAAGAGAAGTGAGCAGCCCGGGCCAGCTCTGTTCTCCTGGGCCCCCCTTTGCTAGACAGGGTGAGGTAGCTGAAAGGAAGGAAGGTTCAAGTCCAAGGAGAGAGTAATGAGGACCATCTGGGAGCCCAGCTGTGCCGAGCTCCATAGGGAATTCAGAGACAGAGAAGCCAACTCCCTTTTTGGAGCATTTCGACTTATTTGCAGTAAATTATTAGTGACTAGCCGGGCACCAGGCTGAATGGGCAGGATGTAATTGCTAAGGGAACACCAAGGGCTTATTGTTGAATAAATCAGGAAACCTGTGCCCTCCTCCCCAGGGACTAGCATCCTGCCTAGGCTGAACTTTGGAGCCTCCTGAGACTTCTCAAGATAGTGGGTCCTGGCCACCTTGATAGGGAGGAGTTCTCCAATCTACTCCTTCATGTTTGTGATATCTCAAGGATGCCATGCAGAGCATCTCTCTCCTGTGGCGCTCTCTTTGGCTCTTGCTTTTCTAGAGTGGTTGCTGGGAAAAGTGGAGGAGTTCTGCTCTTTCCTAGGGATGCTTGTGGGCCCTTCCCTGTTTTTTCTCTTTGGAAGTGCTGGGCTTGTCTGAAATGGAACAAATGTGGAAATAAAACACTGGTTCAGCATAGCTGCCAGGAAGCAGGACCCCCACCCTGCCACCCATCCTTCGCTTATTTCCCTCCCCTCTGCCCTCTGCTGCCATGTGCTCATGACCTGCTTATTATTTCATGGCTGCCCATCTTCTGCTTCCTCCAGTGTCTCAACAGCCCAGGGCTACTGCTCTGTCAGACACAGCAAACAGCACTGACTGGGCCCCACTCTCAGGTCTCTGCTCTCTTTTATGTGACCCGGGGTTCAGTGTGGTTAGTGGCTCTTGTAACTGAGTCTTAAATCCTCCCATCATCTGGCAGTTCCTGGGGAAGCAGAGAGGGGATAGCTTCCCATCACTGGGGGCTGAGGATGGGTTTTCCCAAACACTCCAAGGCTGAGAATGGGGGAGGAGGTTCAGACAGGTATTGACTTGGGATTCACCCCATCGGAGAATCGTTTTGGTGGGAAGACCTGTGGGTTTTTGGTGCTGGAGTAGACTAAGCTAGAGGACCACAGGAATGGTGGGGGGGGGGGAGGGGAGAGAGGGGGGGGAGAAAGAAAGGGGAAGGGAGAGAGAGATTCCTTACTAGTGTCCCTCCTCCAGGACAGGGTAGGGCTCCAGTATGGCAGAAGCATCGCCCTGGGCTTGCCTTCTGAACTCTGTCCCTTTCAGGGAGCGGCCGCACATGCTACTAGGAAACAATATTCCTGCCAGAGTTAGATCTGGGCTTCTAACCACACGGGAATGTGCTAGCTGGAACTAATGACCTGGTCTCCCTAGATTTTGGTCTCCCCTTGCCAACTGTAGCGACCTGAACAAGGTGGTCTTCATGGAATTGCCCTTGTCACAGTCACTCAGACCTCTTTTGCTTCTTTAGCTATTTGCCCTACAATTTCCCTTGGATCACCTTTAAATTGAGTCCATTCTCAGGCAGATCCAAAGAAATCAGCTTGCTTATGGCTTGACAGACCTCAGACCTTAAGTCTGTGGGACCAGAGGCACCAGGCAAATGACTGTACATCTTTTTTCCCCCAACCATTTCCCAACCTCTTCTGATCATGCACCCCAATGCTAAGTATGTGAGGATAAGTGAGACCTTTGATCTGACTCTTAATTCAGGCACTACCCAGATAACTCCATGATACCCCAAGGGCTTTAGGACCTTCTAAGACAGATGAATGCATAAAGACCACAAACACTTTCCTTCTTCCCATTTCTGTTAGTCCGGCCATGAGGAGAAGGAGGAAGGGACCTGTGCCCCCATAGGAACCAGACAGACCTCTTCTGTCTTCTAGAGATAATCAGGGGGCAGGAAGAAGGATGCTAGACTGCTGGGGCCCACAGGGATTTTTGTGGGGTTTGTTTTTCTCAGCACTGTCTGCAGAGTGAGGACATGAATAAAAGAACAAGCAAAGATTTACTGTTCTCACAGCTTGGCAGTGAGTCTTGTATTTGTACAGCATGGCCGGAGAGGAGGGGTGGGCTCAGGTGAGAGGGTGCTGGCCGCAGGGGAGAGTCGGGCTCTGCATAGTGTGTCTGTGGAAACTTGGAGGTGGTGCTGGGGGAGAGTTAGAAGGGGTGTATTTAGGTCAGCTTCCCAGCTGCACCACCCAGTCTGCCTGCAAGGGAGATGGGACCGTGAGAGGGATGTGGGGCCAGTAGAAACATCAGCAAGCCACTGGAGTCTGGTTCTCTATAATTAACCCAGTAGAAGACAGTGGGCTGGCAGTGTGTTGCCACTGGAGACCCCAAACGAAACTATGCTGGGCTGAACATGTCACTCAAGGTCCTCATAATTGACATGTTTAGGAATGACTTTTTTGTTGTAGTTTTTGTTTGTTTGTTTGTGAGACAGAGTTTTGCTAAGTAGCCCAGGTTACCCTCAAATTGAAGATCCTCCTGCCTCAGTCTCCCAAGTGCTGGGATTATAGTTGTGAGTAACCACATCAAGCCAGGCATGACTCTTATCTTGATTTGGCCTGGGAATGGGAATTATAATCTTTTAGCTGACTGTGCTTTTTCATATAGTTCAATGTCAGCTCATGTGTGATCAATAAATTCATGTTCTGGTGACATCTCACTTCTTAGGCTATCAGAAATTGGGCTTCATTTTTGTTCAAATGCAATCCTGACGAGTCAAAACTGGCTCTGCAAGATGATTTCATCCATGGTGTGTGTGTTGTGAAGAACTTGATGGGACTAAAGAAAGAGAGGAAAGGGCTTGAAAGATGGCTCAGTGGTTATGAGCCCTTCCAGAGGACCCGGATTCAATTCCCAGCACCCACATGGAAGCTAACAATTGTTTGTAACTTCAGTTCCAGGGGGTCTGGCACTCTTTTCTGGTCTCCATGGGTACTGCATACACATACATGCAGGCAAAACAACCATACACATAAAATTTAAAAAAATAAAAAAAAGAAAAAGAAAGCAAGGAGAAGAGCAGAAGTTTGATGAGGGAGGTGGCTGAGGTAAGCCCATACAGGATTTCTCCCCTGCAATAGAGGGAGAGACTTCACATTGACTTCAGCTGGGATTACAGGACTGTGACATCAAGCTCAGTGTCTCAAGATGCATAACATTTTAGGATGGAGGTGCACAGACCACATGCTTAAACAACTGAAAGTAATATGTCAAGTTAGCATGGTTTTGAGTTAAAAATATTTTACCTCCTTACCAGAGCAAATGCACCCTTATGAGGATACGGAAAAGCCGGTTCAATTTTCAAGTTCTTGAATCCTTGGCTTTCTGCCATGCAGATGGTCCATAGGGAATGCTGACTGGTGCCACCCTCTCTCCCCAACCCTGCTCTAACCTTTCCTACAAAGAGCCTCTGTATAACTGTGTGATGCCCCTTGCTGCTTAGGTGTGTTACTTCTTCCATGGGAAAGATCCCTGTGCAGCTTTGGTAAACAGATGATTCAGGACCATTTGAATCCTAAGGTCTAGGCTGCGAACTTGGGTTCTGGGTAGCCATTAAGATGGCAACCCTGGGACCTGATACCTTAGAGGGTGTATAGCCAATGAAGGACTAGGACGGCAGGCCCAGGATGAAAGTGGGGCACATACAGCTCTTCTGGTTCAAACTTTAAAGAGGCGTTGTTTTCGGGGTCACCCAGCAACTCGGCCCTGCAGGTCAGAGACCCCTGTGCAGTGAACTGCCTGAGGTAGGCTTATTCCTCTTTGTTTCCCAGAAGGGCTGATAGTGGCTCCTGCCCAAAGAACAAGACAGAATGGCCGCAGCAGACCTTGCCTGTGGCTCCCAGCCTCCTAGCATACCATAAAGCATCCCTGATTCCAGGGAGCTGCATTTCCACATGAGCTCCAGCCTCTTAACAGTCCCTGGATTCATTTCCAGTGGAAAAATACCCAGAGTGATTCATTATGATCTCCACTCACATGGCCGCCCAGAATTCAAATGAGATAAACACGGAGGAAAACTCCAGTGTACAAATAGATTGCACTCCAGAACTCTCACAGAGCAGACTTCAATAAATGCTCTGGTGAGTGAACGCTAATGAGGAAAGACAGACATGTAGGGTCAAGGAAGGGGGCTGAGATGTGAAGCCGCATGCATTTTGAAGAAGTCTGGGTTAGGCCAAGTCACCAGAGGGGACACTCATGAAAGCAGAGAAAATATGAGAGCCACCAGGGTCAGGTGGGATGTGGAGTCTGTCACTCACGCGCTAGTTGCTCCATGAGTGTCGGGGACGGGGGGCAGGGGCTGCTGGGTGAGGAGGAGAGAAGGGTGCTGGTACAGGAGTCCGAAAGCTTGTGTTCCACCACAGACTCCACTGCTTATTAGCCAGCCCAGCCAAGTCCTTAGACTTTGCTGTGATTCTTAGTTCTCCTTTATATAATAGGACTAAAAGCACATGCCCTGCCTAACTTACAGAGCAGGTGGGAAAACAAGCCCATTTGGGGGTTATTATAACAGCATAGCTGAGATTTATAAATAAAGCTTATAAACAAAAGCAATTCCTTTGGCTCATGGTCAAGTCACTGGGAAGTCCAAAACCATCACTGGGAAGTCCAAAACCAAGGGACAAATTCTTCTTTTTCTCCCCTCTCTCCTAAAGACAGGGTCTCATATAGCCCAGGGTGGTCTCAAACTTGTCATCTGTGTAGTCAAGGGTGACCTGGAATTCCTAACCCTCCTATCTCATCTTTTGAGTGCTGGGATTACAGTTGTACTCTGCCGCGCCTGGCTTGTGTGATACTGAGATTCAATCCCGAGGCCTCCTGAGGAGACATTTCTAGGGGACAGTTCTAGTGAGACTGTCCTTGCTGTGTCAATCTGTGGCAGAAGCTTGGGGGGTGGGCATAGACTGTGACAGACTGAGATGGACCATACATTTATAACTCCTTTTCTGGTAGGCATTAATCCATTTGTGAGGAAGGAACATTCTAGACTAAACTCTTTCTTAACATCGTTCATTGAAGATTAAGTTTGGCACACATACTTTTTTTTGGGGGGGGGAGGGGAGGGGATATTCAAACTATACAAAGAACAAAGTCAAAGTAACCAGAAAGGTTTAGAAGTAAAGTAAAGCTGGCCAAATGTAAAATATGGTTGTGTCCAGCCTCTACCAGAAACACTGCCAGTTGCCTTGTTTATCTTGAAAAACTCCATTTATTGAATGTGTATATCCTGAACGCCACACCTTACCTAAGTCTTGAGGACCAGAAGTAATAAAGTAGCTCTGGTTTAGGGAGGGCAGAGGGAGAGAGATGAAATGAGCAAAGTATGACAACATTTATATAAGAAAGTATCAGAGATGCGGCTGGATGGTGGTGGCACACGCCTTTAATCCCAGTGCTCGGGAGACAGCCAGACAGATCTCTGTGAGTTCGAGGCCAGCCTGGTCTACATAGCGAGATCCAGGACAGGCACCAAAACTACACAGAGAAACCCTGTCTGGAAAAAGAAAAGAGTATCATAGTAAAACCTGTTACTTTGTATGCTAACTTAAAAATTAACTAAAAATAATAGCCCAGTTATCGGACAACAGAGAGTTGCACATTTGTCAAAGTCCTGAGAATAAGAGACTGAGTGCCCAGCCCTCCACAGAACATCCGTACCAACTCCCTCTCCCCAAGCCCAAGGAGCGTTGTAGAAGAGGAGGCAAACTCGTGTCAAAGCTGTAGGGTAGGGTAGGGGGAAATGCTCTCAGATATTGGCTTCTGGGCATGACATGGCTATCACAGTCATTCACAGCAGCAGAAGGTGAAGCCAGCCAAAACTTCAGCATAGATAGGGTAGATAATCTTCAGGGTCTAGCCCTTGCTGAGGAGCTATTAGCATTGGCTAGCAGAGTGGGGGAATCACTCTTTTCTGAGGAGATGACAACTGGTACGGCTAGCCCCATACACACTGGCAGCATAAACTGAATTTAGTGGGTTATTTTAAAAAAGATACAAAGTTGGGAGGTATCCTGAGGAGGTTATGAAGGGAGTTGGGAGGAGGATGGAAACACCAGCCTGACCTTCAGAGGGCTGGCCACTGAGCAGAAGCAGACACTATGGTCATATTGCTTAGTTGCTGAAAGAGCACGGCCATGGCTATTTTTAGACGTCACCAGAACTATTTGCAATCATTTACAGAGAAATGTTTGTTGACAAGAAAGAGCCGACACAGTGAATGTGGAAATTGCCCACTTATTATCATCATGCAATACCTCAAGAAAGTCGACAGAGGTAAACAGTGTTTCAATCTGACCTCAGAAGTGTGTTTCCACACTGGCATGTCTGCACAGAATGAAAAGCCCGAGACAGACTGCTAGCTCTAATCCATGACTTTGCTAGCCTAGGTGGGGCTGTTGTTAATAGAGAAGACTAAAAGACCCCTCCTGTATTGTGGTTCCTCCCAAAATGTGTCTCTGTATACATATGTATGGGTACAGACAGACGGCAAGCAGGCAGGCACGCACGCACGCATGCACACAACACACATACACAGATGGAGAGAGAAGGAGAGAAGGAGAGGCAGAAAGGGAGAGAGGGAGAGGAAAAGGGGGAGAGAGGGAGAGGGAGATAAAGTTGGTCCTCAGAGACAAACAATCAGACCCTCAGCTGATCCTAGATTCTAGCCCTGGCCCTGGTCCTTCCCTGCTGGCCTCTGGGTCTTGGGGTCCTCATCTGTACTATATAGGTAATATTGCCTCTTAAGTATTATTGCTATAAGACTGAAATGAAACCAAAAGTATTACTTTAAAAGCACAAGGAACCGATGATTTTAGAAACATAATTTAATTTGGAAGGGCAGCCTCTGTGTGTCTAGGAGGTGGGTGGTCATGACCACTTAGTCCTCTTCTCTCCCTCCCACCATCCCTCCCTCTGTCCCTCCCTCTCTCCATCTTCCCCTACCATTCCTTTTACATCACTGAACCCCAGTGTGTGCCAGAACATGCAGATGAACATCTCACCATCTCAGCAGACACTGGCAACCTGCTGAGGAACATGGAGGCATACATCAATAATTTCAGTACAAGACCAGGTCAAAGGTACCACTGTGGAGCTGTTTTCGGACACGCCAATTGATGTGGGCCTTGAGAGAGGAAGGTCAGATCTGAGCTGAGTTGGGAAATATGGTAGGGAGGGAAAGAGAGGACAAAAGCATCTGGGGACAGCTTGAAAACTCCTGACACTTCCTAGGACACAGCAGGCATGGATGGCAGGGGACTGAAGGCTGGGAACAAGAGTGTGGATGCAAGGTTGCTTTGCTCTCCTCTGCTGT
The DNA here is from genome assembly GCA_902168325.1 of Peromyscus nudipes. NCBI lineage: Eukaryota > Metazoa > Chordata > Mammalia > Rodentia > Cricetidae > Peromyscus > Peromyscus nudipes. The sequence goes on along the minus strand of CABHPH010162153.1, from coordinate 60,478 downwards.
GCCGAAGCTTGCTTTCTTTATTTTATGGGGAGTGAGGGGTCCCTGGAAGGGTTTAGGTGGGAGGGAGCCATGGTCATGGGAATAAAATGGACAGCTTGCTTGAGGAGAGGTGTGACGGAGGGCATAGAGGGACACAAACATGTCACGACCTTAGCTACAGAGGGGTTCAAACATCCCTCCAAAACAAAGTCTTTGCTTGGAGTTCTTAATTGTAAGAGGTAAATATAACATTTATTCCTGTGCTTTTATTTTGTAATTCCTAATTGGTGGACTGTCATCATTATGATGGTGTATGCTTGTAATCCCAGGACTCGGGAAGTAGAGGCAAGAAAATTGTGAGTTTGAGGCCAACCTAGGGTACACAGGGAGACTCCCTTCCTTCCTTCCTTCCTTCCTTCCTTCCTTCCTTCCTTCCTTCCTTCCTTCCTTCCCTCCCTCCTCCCTCCCTCTTTCTGTTTTTTAAAAAACAGCAACCAACAAACCAAACCAAAAGAAATCAAACCTTAATCAATGATAATTACTTTGTGCCAGTGTGAACAATAGGGTGATATGGAGAGCACAGGAAGTTGAAATTGGGGCTAACAGGGCTGCGTATCAAATCCCACAGTTGCTTCAGTCTTGGTACTCAGTTTATTTCCTGACTTTGGCTTTGGTTGCCAGGCACCAAGAAGTTCTGATTTACAAGTTAAGTAACTTCTGTAATAGTGATGAGCTTTTCACAGCACGACTTTTAGTCTCAGGATACACTGTAATTAAAAGGGAAATCTGTACTCAAGACCCTGCATAAGAATGAGTTAATTTCTCATCGTAAGCTAATGAACTGGTGATTTCTATGTATCATGGTTTAGATGATTAAAACACATGTTACATGAAATTTAAGTCAAACAGTTGAGAAGCCCCCAGCCATATATATTACTGTGACAGAATTGTTGACACAGATTTAAGAGAGGAAGATTTATTTCAGCTTCAGGTTTCAGAGGGACTTTAATCCATCATGACTCAGAAGGAAGTATGGGGTAGCTGCATCCACTATGGTAGATGCAGAAAGCTGTTCAAGAGCTTGTAACCACTAAGCCACCTCTTCAATCCTGGGGTGATTGATAGTCTTATTTTATTTTAATTGATGAGAAAATCAAGTCACAAAGAGGTTAAGCAGTTGCTGAAGTCACACAGCTAGGGTGTGGTCAAGCTGGAATTTGAATCTAGCAGTTTGTCAACCCTGCATCCTAATTGCTGTGTTCTGTCATTCTTTGTCATGGTTCACATTAAACCCCCACGAGAGTATCTTTGCATTGAGAATGAATACTATGTTTACCTTTTATTTTGTCCTACAGTGCCCCAGAGCTAGTCATAAATTTGTGAATTTTTATGGCAATATGTAGAAGGGGACTCAGTAGAAACTGTGCATTCTATACATACACACGTACAAAGTGATCTCCCTGGAGCTGGGTTGGAGCCACCTGTGGCCTGGATGATGTTCTCAGTGCCATGAAGTCAGTGACATCTATGGGTCTGTGAGCCAAGCAGTCTTTGTTTTTTCTTCGAGCTACAGGATCCAAGGTACCATGAGACAGATCTGACACAGAGCGTAATGGGATTCTCTGGGTGAGGAGGGTCCTGGCCCTCCTTAGATTTAGTCTTAGCTGCTACTGGTTCTTCTAAGTTAGAGAAACATCCCGTTGAAGCACCCGCTGTAGGAGGCTGGAAAGCATAGGGCATGGGGGAAGTGAATTGGCAAAGTAGCTGGAGTTGATAGCAGGTGTCGGGTAGTTCCCCGCACAGCAGTCTGTTAACAGAAGGTTCTGAGAGGCCAGGCAGAGTTCCTTAAGGTGAGCAGATGAAGTAAATGAAGACATGCCCACCAGGAATGTTCTGATTGGCAGGAACAACTCATTCTAGAATCAGGTCATGGTTAGGGTGAAGGCTGACATGTTTTCCTGGTCTCAGAGTGGCCGCCAAGCCTTTGAAGTTGGAAGGAGTTTATTTTCAAAATTAACAAAAGGAACCTCCTGCCAGGAGCAATTTATGGAGCTTGTTTCTCTGTTGTTGAAGCCATGGGATGAGAACAGTGTACCAAGAAAAGATTTAATGAGTTCTTGGAGAATTAAGTCAGATGAGGTTATTAAAGGGAATCAGAGAGGTGCAGGAAGTTTCCCCATGTCGTGAGATTGTACAAAGTTCAGTAGGCTTTCCCAACCCCTGGTGCTACTGCATGCCCATGTCCATAAGCCATGATTTCTAAGTGACCTTTAGGGACTTCCTCTTGGTGACAGCATGCTGCAGCTCCTCATTCTTACATGTGGGGGTTCATATGAGTACCATGTCCCCAAATATTACACCCTTCATTTACAGCCCACAAGACTCAAGGTCTTTGCTTCTGGTGATCTTGCTCAGCTCAGCCTCTCTATGGTAAGAATCTGGTTCCATGGTTCCAACTGTCACATGGCTCCGGGAATGAGTATCCCAGAGGCTTGTATCCCATGTGACCAAACTCTTAGCAACACCTAGCAGAGAAGAGAAGGAAGAGACAATGTTTAGATAGCTTATTGGTATCAGGCTCCAAGCACGTTATTATGGACATTGGTTGACAGTGTCTACAAAGACCATAAGAAGGATGGCCTATTTTACATTGGACAGATAAAGAAACTGAGTCTCAGAGAGTTTAATAACACACTCAAAGTCACAGAGCTAGTGAAGGGGAGGGCTGCATTCTTCTGACTCAACTCTGTATTCTTTTATTCTTCCTCTTTCCTAACAGAACATACAAAGTTTCCCTCCTCTAACCTAAACTCTTCCTAGCAGGGTAAAGGCTGTTGTGTAGCACTCTCCTCAGAGATAAACTTGCCATCTTGGAGGGAAGCTCTGTAAGATGCTGTATATTCCAAAGGGAGGTGAAACATTCTACTCTTCAGGGAAGCTTAGTAAAACTCAGGAAGTGAACAACTCAGTAGCTTCAGGAAGTTACTGAAACTGACTGGATTCACTTAGCCCCTCCCTCATCAAGCATATATAATCAGTAAGGATTGCTAAGAGGTGCTCTCACATAAGACAAGCCACCCAGAGGAAGCAGAGATCAGATGAACTGACCACAAGTGACAGAGACCAGCCTAGTGCGGGAAGAGAAAGAGACCAGCCAGCTATGGTACTGGCTACCTGAGTTGCCCAACCCTGAGAGACACTCTCTAAGCTTTTGAGCTGCCTGCAGGCTGAGAAGTGTGCTCCAGGTCTTCAGTTTTTGTGAGCTATCACCCACGCTGGCATTTGGTGATGCAGCTGACTTTGAGTCATTTCTGATCCTGTAAGTAACCCCTCACTCATATTCCTGTAAGTGACCCCAATAAAACTCATTGGTCCACCACATTTCTTTGGTGTTTTTACTTTGGTCTGTTGTGGGTTCCTATCTGGGGTGAGCAGATGTTTGACCCCATCTCCCCAGGAAGAGTGTCACACAGCAGAAGCCAAAGAGTCCCCCCATGACTTTCGGAGGCCCTAAGTTCTCACCCTGACCTTGAGTGAATTACTTGATCTAAGTATCCGTTTTCAACAGGGATAAAATGGGAAGAATGCCAAGCCTTGTATCAGGGTCATGAATGTAAGACAAGACAGCATCCAAGCACTTCACCATGGCCAAGGGCATTCTTAATGACAGAATAATCAGTGTTCAGCTGCTTACTGAGCTCACTCCGTTCTTTCTCCATTGTGGCTCACTCAGGCTCCCTGGGTGAGTGCTGGTCCCAACCATACTGGACCTGAACTGATGAAGATTTTACTATACAGCTAAGAGTAAGTCTTTGGCAATTCCTTTGAGTCTGGTCATTGTGGAGAAACATGGAGAAAAATCTAGAGAGAATTCCTTGGTGCCAGCTCAAGAAAGGAAGTCGTTTTTTAGATTCAAAGCCAGGGCTTCCAGCCAAGCTCCAGGAATAATGGAAATTGCTGGGGATGAAGTGGATGAGTCACTTACTTGGGGTGAGTCTGGCAGCCAGAATTCCAGGCATTTTAAGGTGTCTGAGAGATGAAGTGGGGAGAGGCTAGAGACAGGAAGTGCAGATGATGATGAGACTTTATGGAAGACCTGCGACCTCAGCTCAGCCCTACAAAAAAGGCTGAGAGAGCAAGACAAACTCCATTTTAAAGAAAACTTCATTTCTAGCAATACTCAGATAAAAGTTGAACCAAGTTCCAGAGACACAGACACCCAACTAAGACTCCGGTCAGGGCGGACCCCCCCCCCCCAGGATGGGTAGGCTACAGGCCAGGAAATAGCCTCAAAACTAAAATAAAGGCTTAGTTCTGGGAGAGTCTCCAATTGTGATCTTCTGTAGTTCTGCTCCTGGCTAACTGTTCTTGTTAACTGAAGTATGATCCTGGAATGCAAAGGCTTGTACCTCCTAGCTTGCAGCTTTTCCCTTTAAAAACCCTTCACTCTGAGAGTTCAGGGCTGTCCTCCTTCACCTGGCTAGCCAGTGTGTTGGACGTGGACCAAGCCCGGGCTTGCTTGTTACTAATAAACCCCTTTGTACTCTGTAGTGGTCTTGCTCGGGAGTCTCTCAACATGGGCACAGCAAGGCCACGTGCCTCTTGAGCCCATCCATCCCCCAATTATGTCATCTCTCTCCTTGTGCTGGGGTCTTACTGCAATTTCTGCTCTGGAAGCACCCCTCACTCTGAAGAGCTGTGACCTGTCATCAGAACACCGCTTTCCTTCTGACTGGCCCTCGGCCCATTGTCTACTGACTTCAGGAATGGAGAAAACTGACTAATGTCTCTCACTCCCATCTTTGGGTCCCTCTGGAGACAAAACTGCTTTTTTTTTTCTGTTGTTCCTCATGGTCCTTTTTCTCTTAAAGTGTTTAAAATTATTTTTATTTATCATGTATTTGCACACATGTGTGCTTGTGTATGTCTACGTGTGTGAGCCATGCATGAAAAAATTTTAATTGCATTTAATTTATTGTGAGTGTGTGCACATGCCATGGCATACATATGGAGTTCAGAGGACAACTTGTGGGGATCAATTCTGGCCTTTCACCGTATGGGTCTAGGGGTTAACTTCCGGTCATCAGGCTTGGCAGGAGCACCTTTACTCTCTGAGCTCTTTCACGCCCTCTTGATTTTTTACTGTATACAGTCGTTGGACATCTGCTCTATCCTGAGTGTGCTCTGAATGCAGGAGAGGAGAGACAAATGAACTGGTCCTTCAATTAAATCATGCCTTTTGTTTTCTGCATACTTGACCCTCACCACTCGTACCTGTGAGCACGTGGATGGAATAAACCAAACAGAGGTTGGACATATTGGGAGAAAAAAATTCTATCTGTATTGAACTTGTATAGGCTACCTTTCTTTTTGTTATTATCCTCTAAATGATATTCTATAGCCAATATTTTCATAGCATTAGCATTTGTATTGCATTGGACATTCTAATTAATGTGCAAATGATACAAAATACCAGAAAAATGTTCCCGGCTTCTGTGGTAATACAATGCTATTGTACGTAAGCGAACTGAACATCTGTGGATTTAGTTCTCCATTCAGGTACTGCAACTAATTCCCCATGGAGACTGAGAGACAACTGGTATTTTTTGTTGTTTTCACACTCAAGGCCTGCTGATCCTGAAGACACTGTTCCCAGTAGGTCTATCCAATTCCCAGAGCCCAAAAACCATGACACAAATATTTACTGAATGATTGACTTGAAAAAAATATTGTTAAATTAGACTCTACTATGGGTTGGGTTCAGGCTGAGTGCCTCCCAAAGCTCCATCATTGAAATTTGATCCCTACAGTGAGTCATTGTACTCTGACTGTGGTGTTTGGGGGGAGAGTTTGGGGAGATGATAATTAGGCTCAGATAAGGTAATTAAGGTGGAGCCTCACGATTGAATCCTGGTGGCTTTTAAAGAAGACTCCACCCCTCTCTCTCCAATGTCTCTCACTCCTTGTCCTGATCTCTTGCCAGTTTGATGCCCTGTACCACCTTAGCCTGTGGCAGTAAATGTGGTCTCTCATCCTTGTATTCTAGAACTGTCATACAAAATAGTCCTCTCTTCCTTATCGAGTAGCCCACCTCTAATATTTTATTATAGTAATGAGAAACAAGCTAGCAGACGTCTTTAACCTTGGGATAGCCTGGAGAAAATTGGGTCTCCCAGACCTTACCAAGGCCCCAGGTCCTAATGTATGTACTGGCAGCACTCATGGTCTCAGTGGGTTATTAGAAGGAGGAGGGAGGTGCGGGGTGGGGGCGGGAAGATGAAGTTTGGAAGGGGAGATGTTGAGGGAGGGACTCAGGGGAAGTCGGAGGGGGACAGTGAAGCGGTGGGTATGCTCCAAATATATCGTATACTTGTATGAAATTCTCAAAGAATAAATAAGACGATTTAAAAATGCTTGTTCTGTGGACTCTTGCTTTTCTCCCATTTCTCAAGTCCTCCTCTGTTTGCCTTTTGTTAGTAATTTCAAGCTTCCTAGACTATTTTATTACATTATTGCATTTATGACAATGTGAATTCTGGGCCTGGACTGTCCTTCCTGTTTTTCTGTCTGGCATTTTTTATTTGCATCTCTCAGTCGGAAGGGGCAGACATTCGCTTAACTTAATTTCCTTTTAAAGTTCCCCAGAGAAGCCCAGGAGATCACAACAATCAGGAAAGGCACACGGCTCTGATTTCAAGGTGGCCAGATGGATACCAAGAGCTGGAATTTGTATGGTCACTGAAGTACTCATCAACTCTGGATCCACACCTAGTTCCATCCCACTCCCACCTGCTGGGAAGCTGCAGCTTCTTCCAGCCTGGCCAAGCCTCCCCTAAAACCCAACTTCCCCAGCCCTGTTCTGCCAAGTCCAGTCCTGCCCCGCCCCTCCTTGCCTCACCCAGTCCAGCCCAGCCCAGCCATTACTTGATGGCTTCTGATTGCTTTTCCTCATCTGACTCAAATGCCTCTATTCTTATAACCTTGTCTTGCCATGGCGTGGTGTCTATAATACATCATCGGCATTCTTTGAGACAAAACTGCCACTGAAGTATTCAGGGTCCCCTGTTTATACAGACAGTTCAAAGAACTTCTGGAATCACAGCCCATGGATCTCAGAAAATCTTCATAAATATATCAAGAATAGTAGGAAAACCATCAAAACCAACTTTTCCAAAATTACGAGAATTAACTCCAGGCTCACAACAGTTTGGGAGCCATTGATTCAAGAAATGGTTAAAGGTCAGTGAAAACAGCATATTTTTCTTGCATTTTAACTTGGTCTTTCTTACTAATTAGGTGGTAAGTTTGGAAAACAGCAGCCTCATAACTATGCTACAGAGCTCACGGAACAGAGCAGGCTGAGTTTAGAACTCTTCAGAAGGCCCTTTCCCCAGAGTGGTGCCACTGTTTGACCTAACTGATACTTTCTTGGGAAGATGCATTTTCAACGCTTATCATTATTTCATCCACTCAGCACTCAAACCTTTGAGTTTTCATCACATTAGTAGCCTATGTGAAATGCCAGTCCTAGAAGAAGAGGAGTAGGAAAAAGTGGTAGACACAATATTTGAAGGAATAATAACTAAAACTCTCCTAATTTTGAGGTTAAAAAATGAACTTATACCTACAAGAAGCTCAGAAAATTCCAAGCAGGATATACTGAAATAAATTTATCCTGGATAAAGTATGGGAAAACTGCCAAAAGGCAAAGAGAATGAGAAAATCTTGAAAGGAGCAAAAGAGGTAATTCACCCTCAAAAGCTCCCACAGGAGATTATCAGTTAGCATCTTGTCGAAACTCTCACAGGCCAGAAGGCAGAGGGATGACACATCCAAAGTCCTGAAAGCAAGAGACAGTCAGCCAAGAATTCTATACCCAGAAAAACTATCCTTGAAAAATGAAAGTAAAGTTAAGAAAGCTCAAGAGCAATACAATGGGACAATATGTTGCAAGCGAGGAATCCTGCAAGAAATACTCAAGGTAGTGGTGGTGGTGGGTCTTTCAGACATGAAGAACAATATATACTAACCCACAAAACAGCTAAATGGCACTGGTGAAGTACCTACATTAATATGTAAAAAGAGAGCAAAATATGTATCATGTCTCTCTTTTTCTCACCATGTAATTTAAAGGAAATAGCACAAACCAATAATTATAAAACTCTGCTTGATGATTTTAGTCCTCTGCTTAATGATTTTATTCCTCTCTCTCTCTTTCTCTCTCTCTCTCTCTCTCTGTGTGCATATATGTGGGGGTCAGAGAACAACTTCTGGGAGTCAGTTTTCCCATTCTACCATGTGGGGGCCTGGAGATTGAACTCAGGACATCAGACTTGGCAGCAGGCACCTTTTACCTTCTGAGCTATCTCACTAGGCCCTAGATATACTTTAAGAACATGTGCAACATTTTCCAGGGTAGATCACAGCCATGAGACAAGTTTTATTTAAAAAAAAAAAACCCAGACAATAACAAGTTTTGGTAAGAATATGGGGAAACTGGAATTTTCATACACTGTTTATAGGAATGTAAAATCATGCAGCCATTTTGGAAAATAGTTTGAATCTCGTCAAAAGGCTAAAGAGAGTTACCAAATGACCTAGAAACGCTACTGGCAGGTACAGATGTGCTCAGGAGAGTGAAAACTAGATGTCCACAGAAGCCATTTCCATGATATCACAGCAGCAGCACTCACTGTCATGCCCAAAGTATGAGCAATCCACGTGTTCAGTAGCCATCGAGCAGGTGAATAAACCATGATGGGCAGCTACGCAGTGGTACACGATCTGGCGGAAACAGCAAGTCCCACCATAGGCTATCAGATGGATGGACCTTGACAAACATTAAGTGAAAGTAACCAGAAAAAAGGGTATTTATTTTGTACTTCCTTTTGTAAGAAACGCCCAGAACAGATGAATCACGGAAGGAGACAGTAGGTCAGTGTTTGTTAGTGGCTGAAGGAAAGGACATGGGAGTGACTTCTGGAGGATACACAGTTTTTATTTTTAGCATGGTGAAAATTCCATAGGTAGTGAAATGGTTGCATGTCTCTGCACTATACTTTGAGAACCACTGAAATGCACAGTTTAAAGGATAAATGTAATGGCGTATGAATTACTTCAAATAAAGTTATTATAAAAATGCATTATTAGTCAGTGTGGTAGCATATACCTATAGATTCAGCACTTAAGAGGCAGGAGAATTATGATTTTGAAGTCATTCATGGCTACAAGAAAGATCTTATTCCAAAAATTGTAGTATTAAAACATTTATGAGGTCATATAAAGTGTAGTCATTTATCAATGAAGATTTGTTAAGGAGAAAAACATTTGTTTGCTGTCTAATCTTGGGATGCACAAATTCTTCACAGTATTTTGTTTGTTTGTTAGACAAGGTTTCACTATGTAGCTCTGGCTGGCTATGTAGAATAGGCCTGGCCTCAAACTCATAGAAATCTATCTGTCCTTGCCTCTGGAGTGCTAGAATTATAGGTATATACTACAGTGCCCAGCCTCTTCACAGTATGTTAACACTGACCATTCATCTTTAGGTCCAGGAACTCTTCATGTTCTTTATTGTTAAGTGTACAGTTGCTGGCTACTCTCACTGAGAACAAGGCCACAATGGTTCTGTCACACATAATGCCATGGGTCTTAGGAATGGGTTCTTTTAAAAACAATCTAATCTCACTTCCGTAGTTTGGTAACACGCAGTGAGGACTGGTGTGTTGTCCCCACACTGTCGTGTATCACACCAACCAAGAGAACCAACTCTAATGGCTCTCCCAAAGGCTGTTCTTGGTGATGACCACAGATGCAAGTCATAACCACAGTATACAAAATATGAACAAACCTTTTTAGTCACCTGGCTGGAGAAAAGGGCAGTCTTTTGTTGGAGATGGTATAAGATTAATGAGGAGGAAAGTTGGGAGTGTGGTTTGGAGGTAGAGTGTTTGCCTGACATATCCTAGACCATGAGTTTGATCCCTAGAACCACAGTAAATAATGTTAACAAGGAAGAACATGATATTATACTTCTCACAGAATCAAGAGATGACGTTCACCAGGGGCTGTTGGCACAGAGGAGATGATCCAGCTGCCCTCAGGGCTGTCTGACTTATGACACAGAGCCTACAGAGGGGGTGGAATGTCATGTGTGGGAGTACTTGAGTGTCCACACCAATTGTGTGTACTCTGAGTGAAGGTTGGACACAGACAGACAGTAGCAGATGCCTAGGTCCATGCATACCATTTAAACCAAAAGACAGGTAGTGCACTTTTGGTAGTCTGGAGTCCTAAACTCACTTTGTGCCTGACATGAGCGTCACCAAAGTAAGAGTCAAGACACCATGCTAGCAGCCCAGCCATGTGTAATCTCTTGAGAGATACTGCACCTGTTAGAAGAAGCAACCCACCTGCCAGGCTGACTCCCTAGAGCCAGGGTCCACTTGTGCGAGCTGGGGGCAACCACGTTGGTACCATTCTTTGGGGCATCTGATCAGTGTGAGGCAGAGGAATCTCTTGAAGGAAAAACAGGCATCATGAGCAGGCTTCAGGGGCCCCACTTGGATGAAGCTGTTAGTGTTTGCTGGCCTCAGACACCTGGGAAGTTATGTTGGTCCCTTAGATACGTGTGGAGCCTGAGCCAGGTGTGGTGATATTGTGTTCCCCAAAATATTGTACAACCTAATAAACTTATCTGGGATCAGAGAACAGAACAGCCACTAGATATAGAGGCCAGAAAATGGTGGCACACACGCCTTTAATCCTAGCATTCCAGAGGCAGAGATCCACTAGGATCTCTGTGAGTTCAAGGCCATACTGGAAGCAGCCAGGGTGGTAACAAGAGCCTTTAATCCCAGGAAGTGATGGCAGAAAGCAGAAAGATATATAAGGTATGAAAATCAGGAACTAGCCTGGTTAAGCTTTCAGGCTTTTGAGAAGCAGTTCAGCTGAGATCCATTTGGATGAGGACTCAGAAGCTTTCAGTCTGAGGAAAAAGGATCAGTTGAGGAATTGGCGAGGTGAGGTGGCTGTGTCTTGTTCTGCTTCTCTGATCTTCCAGCGTTGACCCCAGTACCTGGCTCCAGGTTTGTTTTTATTAATAAAACCTTTTAAGATTCGTGCTACAGTGGGACCCTGCTTGTTCTGATCTAAGGGAAGTACTAGTTCAGGCTCACTTCTCACTGCCACTTGTATTAGTTTTCTCATAGCTGTGACCAAATACTTGATAAGAAGCAAATTAAGTAAGGAAGGATTTCTTTGGCTCACATTACAAGGTACAGTCCGCCATGGTAGGGCAGATATGGTGTCAGGGACAGCCCGATGCTGTGGCGGCAGGAGTCAAAGGCTGCCTATTCACATCTCTACAGAACAGCAGAGGAAATAGGCTAGGTTACATGTTAGAGTCACACCTCCCACTTCCTCTAGCTAAGTCCCACTCCCCCGTCCCCCCCCCCCCGAGACAGGGTTTCTCTGTGTAGCTTTAGTGCCTTTCCTGGAACTCACTTTGTAGACCAGGCTGGCTTTGAACTCACAGAGATCCACCTGCCTCTGCGTCCCAAGTGCTGGGATTAAAGGCATGCAACACCACCGACCGGCCAAGAATTTTTAGAAAAAAAAAAAAGATTATCTTGATTCAGTTTTTACTATGTAATATTTTTATTAGTGCTTTGAGCATTTCATGTGTGCATACAAAGCATTTTGATTATAATCACCCCCAATTCCTTCCTTTAATTCCTCCCAGGTCTACCCCTCCCATCCCCCTGCAACTTCATGTTCTTTAATCTACTGAGTCCAATTAGTGCTACGTCTGTATATGGAGGTGTAAGGCCATCTACCAGAGCATGGGCAATCTACCAGGGGCCCTAAAGAAAATGGAGTCTCCCCCCTTCAGTAACCATCAACTATCTATAGATCCTTAGCTAGGTAGGGGTGGGGGCTCATAAGCTGATTCAGTTTTTTGTAACAGTTTTTAAAATATATTCTTTGGGAATTTCAAATCATGTACCCCAATCCTGCTCATTTCCCAATCTCTCCATATCTACCCCTTATCCCTGTAGCATCTTCCCCCCCAAAAAAAATTAAAAACCAACCAACCAACCAACCAACCAACCAACCAACCAACCAACCAACCGAACAAACAAACAAACAAGCAAAAACACTTTGCTCCTCCATCTTCCCACCTCTCCAACACATCTACATTTGTCCTAGTGGCTTTGGGAGTTGCGGTACGTCATGGAGTATATCCCCTTATCCACTCTGCTTTACTTACAAGTGTTCACCTCAATGAGTTGTTGGTCTGGCTCAAGGCCTCTGGCTTCTGGTACACCATCAATGCTGGACCTCTACCAAAACTCCTCCTGGATATCCTGGCTGTTGCCCCGAGTCATGGAGATCCAGCAGCCATGGTTCCCTAGGACCAGTCCCTTCACACAGTCTGGCGGATCATGGATGGCATAGATGCTGGGGTGGACCAACTCAAAGCCCTGGATGTGAGCCTGGGTGGTAGCTGAGTTGGTCAGTCCAGGCCTCTGGGCCTGTCCCCAACTCAGGCAAGGGGCGGAGCCAGCTCTTCTATGTCCATGCCATAGGGGCGGACTCTCCCATGCCCGTGGTGAGGGGTGGGACCAGTTCTCCAGAGTGTGGGGTCTGCTTTCCTATGAAGGGGGTGGGACTGCAGTGGCCAGTGAGGGGCAGGGCCAGATCTCCTAGGGCCACATAGGGTGGTGCCGGCTCAGCACAGCTCTTATATTTTAACACTTATGGTTCCTATGGTTCCCTGTGGTATCTTGGGTCACAGAGATCAGCACAGAATCCAGCTGCAGCAGGACCACAGAGTCAGACATGGCCCTTGGCAGCAGCTCAGGCCCAGGCATCACCATGGGCCTGGGTGGCAGCATAGACCACTCAGCTCAGTGTATCACTGGTGGGTGGCGGTATGGACCTTGAACACCAACATGGCCCCATGTGGTGGCCCAGACCAAGTCCCTGGGCATCCATGTGGCTCCTGATGTGAAGGGACCAAGTGGTCTGTAGATAAGGGGGAGGAAGCTGCCAGGTTCACTACTAGCCTGAGCAGTGGAGGGACTGGGGCACCATTCTTAAAGTGGGAAGTCTTGGGGAAGAGCAGATCCAAGGATTCTACTTTCAACCTGGTAGATGTGAGGTGCTTTCACGATGGAAGGCAGCCTTGCCGAAGAGTTCTTAGACTCTAGTTGCTGAAGAGGTGAGGCTAAACTGTGTCTGGGCACATACTTGTGGTCTCTGCCCTTTGTGGAACTGTCCAGTCTATTTCTTCCCATGGCCCATGTTTTCTAGATATTTACTTGTATTGTCTAACAAGTCTGGACTGGGAAGGTTTGGGAGAAGTTGGTGCTTGAGACTGGTCTCAATGTCTTCCCTAAGGCTGATCACCCTTTTCTTGGAGACTTTGTCTGTCTTGGAGATGCTATCTGAGACTAAAAGGGAGAAGGGATCCTGGTTGCAGTATTTAATCGCAATGTAGCATGTTAAAATCATTTGACCATGGTGAGCTCAGCATTCCGGGCTACGGAGAGGCTATGCTGCCACTCCAACCCCCCTGGAACGTACAAGACGTCATTCTTTTCAGAAATCCCAGATGAATCCTGGAAATGATTCATAAGCATCCTAAGCACAGATGTAAGGGAAGACAAAGAAATCCGAAGCTGAGACCAACAGAGGGAGAGCTTGAGAGAGCGAGAGCAAGATATCAAAGTAAAGAGGCCTTGAACTGCTCTGTAACCACATATCTGGAGAAGAAGAGGATTTGTCCTGGGCTAGAGCTATGATGAAAGATCACCTTCAATAGGAGAATTCTTGTTTAACCTTTTTCTGCGTCTCACATCCACCAGGTGAGGTGGTATACAGCTTTGTGTGGTCACAACATTACACCCACGTTAGTCTGAAAGGACTGTGGTGAGGTAGTGGGGAGGTCACAGTATGGCATGGAAGGACCATGGATGTTGGTCCTGTGGAGTTTTTAATGGAAGACTGTTTGCACGTGAATGGATCTTGTTTATAGCTATAGACTCTGCCTAGTGTTGGCTGGTTTAGGCAGCTAGTGATTGGTAAATATTTGTGGCGCTTTACTTCGAACTGATTTGTGGGGGAAATGTAGAGGGGATAAAACTCCCTAGCTAGGAGGAAGTGGCATATAGGGAGCCAGCTCCTGTAGAGGTGTGGAAGTCTCCAGGAGGACTTTAGAGGAAGGAAATGGGGAGAGGAGGGATCCTGAAAGGAAGGGGAGGACAGGGGATGTCAAAGAATAGCCTGGAGGTGGGTGGACAGTCCCCACAGGGATCAGACAGCTGTCCTGACAGGTATTCTGCAGGCCATAAAGGGAAATCAGAGGGCAGTTCAGCAGGTCTAGACTCCTCTACCCGCCAAGCTCTTGCATGGGCACATTGGTAATTACAGTAGAGATTGCACCTTGAGCTGGCAACTTTGCTGGCATGATCACACAGCAAAGACGTGGTCACTGCTGAAGTATGGTCCGTGGACCAGTTACATCTGCATCATTTGGTGCGCTGGTTATTGGTGAGGTGAGGAAAAACCTTCTAACTACAGGTTAACTGTGGCTCTGCTGAAAATCATCTCCACATACCACGACCTGCTACTACCTTTCAAGGCTCCAGCAGGTTCTGGCTTTGGTTCTGCCATGGAGTTACAGTGGTAATACTGGCAGTCATCCAAATGGTTGGCCGGGCCTTTGTCTCTGCTGCTGACGTAGCTCCATCCCTTGGGTGGTTAGTTGGTGCTGATTGCTGGTAGGAGGTTCCCCAGTTTCCTCTCTGGGGTCCCCCCATAAAGCTTTTTCAGTGTCCTCACAACATGGTAGCTGTCTCTTCTCCTGCAAAAAAAAAAAAAAAATGAGCTCAGAGAATAAACTTCAGTTTCTTTTATAACCCAATCTTAGACAATCATCACTTCCACACAAAATGTGTCTATACCAGTCAACTCTACTCAGCGCGGAGGGAAGGCTGTGAATATCCTGCAAGGCTATGAATCCCAGGAAGTAAGAAAAAGAATTACCAGACCCCACAGTAAGTCTGGAAACGTGTTTCACATGCAATTTCTCAGGCCTAACCCAAGGTCTACAGAATCAGAAGACACCCTGAAGGGGATACTTTACAATTGGTGGCAGCATAAGCTCTCTGGGCGATTCTCTTGGATGCCAGGTTTGAGACTCAGTGTAGTGATGCAGTCCCCACCTTCAGATGGCCTGTGGCCTGTCCTAAATGACCGAGCATCATGGAACTGCCCGTATCAGCATGAGGGGAGAAGGTGATGAAAATTTCCCTGGCCGAGCTCTCCTGACTCTCTCTCTTTCGTTCCTCTCTCACATAGGCACTCGACGGTCACCTAGTCTCTTTCTGGTTCCTGTTAGCTCCTATCATGCTTACTCCTGCTGCAGAGTGAGCTGCTAATGGGTGTGACAATGACACAGGACAGTTGCTCAGACAGTAATTCTTCACTTCCTTTTGCCTTTAACTGTGTTTCAAAATTGGAAGACCTAGTCCCTTCACTGAAACAAATTGGAACATTTCTACAAGGCCTGACCCAGGGCCCCCGGTGCCCAGAGGCAGCTCAGATCCTTCCTCTGCCTTGATGTCTCCCTTCCCTAATTCTCTGGACACTGATGCATTTTTTACTTTCTATTTTTCTTCCCAGTTCTCCACTTGGGATGATATTTGCGGCTTTCATCACAATGTGAAACTGCCTTGCTAATTAGGGTGATCTCTGATGATGTTTTCTTGTCTCTTCCCATTTTCTCTTCACTGTTGCAAATCTGCCCCTACCTACACGTTTAAATCACCATCCTGTCTCTGGGGGAAAACAACCTCCCGTGTCAAATACCTTCACACTAGTTTGTTTAGCTTAGGACAATTGTATATGGCCCCAAAGTTTACTCTGAACTCATAGATCTATGCTCCAATCTCTGTAAAATGCAGCTCAGGGTCTGCATCCATGAGCCAAAAGACAGTGAAACATAACACTAATTTAAAAAGGTTTTATAATAAAAAACCTGGAGCCAGATATTGGGGTGAAAGCTGGAAGATCAGAGAAGCAGAGCAAGCCAGCCACTAGTTCTTACCTCTTTGAAATCCTCAGTCTAAAGACAGTGAGTTTCTGTTTCCTCACACCTTATATACCTTTCTCTGCCCTGCCATCTTACTTCCTGGGATTAAATGCATGTGTGCTTCCCAAGCAAAGGCATGAGATCTCAAGTGCTGGGATTAAAAGTGTGTGCCACCAGGCCTGGTTCTGTTCCCAGTGTGACCTTGAACTCACAGAGATCCAGATCCCTGTCTCCTGAGTGATAGGACTAAGGGTGTGTGTCATCACTGTCTGGCCTCTAAGTCTAATCTAGTGGCTGGCTCTGTCCTCTAATCCCCAGATAAGTTTTATTGGGGTGCACAATATATCACCACAGTGAAGTTTTAGGGCACAAGACCTGTGTTTTTTTTTTCCCTAGGTAACCAGTTGCACAATTCTTTTTCGCTGACTCAGACTCCAGTTTTCTGATTTGTAAAATGGTGCACATTGCTGCCCACAATGGAAGGGTCATATCTTTTATGTCAAGAATGGAGCTGAGTGTGGTGGCTCACATCTCCCACTTGGGAGGGCTGAGCAGGAGGATCATCAGGAGGTCAAGGCCAGCCTGGCCAACAGTGGGATTCTGCCTAAAAACAAACCCTCACACAACAAATGAATATGAAAGGGTATGATAAAGTTGAACTACAAAATGATCCTGGAAACATACTAATGCAGAAGAGCAAGCAATTACCTGTTAGGATCGGAAGCAGCCCCTGGATAGAAAAGGCTGAAAGTGGTCCACTAACTACGATTTGCAGCTTTGAAAGGGTTATCAAAAAAAGCACGGGGACCTAGACAGACTGCCTTTGAAGAAGTGGGAGGAGATGGTCTGTAGAAGCAGGGAGGGGGTGGAGGGCGAGGCTAGATCAAAAAGGTGCCCATCAATGGGTAGGATCCTAAGCCCTTCCACTTTATTTCTTCACTCTCCCAAGGACCAGATTCACATTGCTGGCTTGGGTAGTCCCAGAAAAAGGGCCAAGGCAGGAAGAGAGGGGTGACAGGGTCTAGGTAGAGTCCTTTGAAACTGGAGAGTCTTATCCTAGCAACTTCCTCTAAGTCCTTTCCTTCGTTACCCTTCTTCTCTATTTTCTTTCTTAGATTATTTTCATCATCGAAAGTAGGTATTGGCTCTCACTCTCTCCAGGGGTAATTTCCCTGTACCAATGCTTGGTTGGATATGTAAACACGCCGAACCACCTCATGTTGTTAGAGCCGGCAAACCTTAGGCAGAGAGGGGTGGATGGGGCTTCTTGGGAGGATCTGCTTGAGTGCAGTTATTCCCCATGACCACCTTCTAGCAAGGGCTTGTATCTGCTCCTCATTTGCTAAGTGATGCTGGAGTCCCTCTAGTCTGTGTGAGGACAAAAACAGTCATCTGCCTGCCTCAGATGGATTCATGTTCAGAGAAGGAGACAGCTGGTGTGGTGGGAAGATGAGTGAAGTGGAATCGGGAGAGCATCCTTTGTCCCAGTGCTGTCACTAACGAGGCTGATAGCCTTGACCGAGCCACAGAACCATTTGGATGTTGCGTCTTCAGCTGTCAGACAGAAGGCACACATGATCCCTAAGGTCTCTCCCACCTTTATGGTGTGGGACTATACAAGGAGCCTCCACATTTGTTCTGTGCCCCATGGCTTTGTGGGTTTGTAAGGGGATAGGGACTGCCTCCCAGTTGTCTTCTTGAAGGAAAGAAAGGATTTTAGTCAAGAGGTACAGTTTTTAGCAGAAGTTTGTTTAGCCAAGCAAAACATACCTTCCATAAACGGTCTTTCTGTTCACAGGGAGACATTGTTACCAAGACGCAGCTGTAATTTTCCTTGGTTCCCTTGTGTCTAACTCCTTACCTACCTGGGATCAGATTCTGCTCAGCTACTCTTCGGTATCTCTCCCTTTCCTCACCACAAGCTGGGTTTTTTTTGTATACCAACATTCTTCCAGACAGATGGGATTCACTATTGATTGCACAAAGGAAAACAGACCAACACTGTAATACAAACAGCTAGCTGCCTACATGTAATTCTTTATATTCTAAAGCTTTTGTAAACAAATGAAGCACCCAAAAGGTAACCTCCAGGGCCCATCAAAACATGGATTTTTTAACTGGCTCTTCAGCACAGTGTCCTTGTACAAAGCGATCATTCCCGGTAGTATTAGTCTTTGCTGATATGGTTTATGTTTGGTCAGTGAGGATTTTAATCTGATTTATCAAACAGCTATAGCGCCTACTGTGTGCAAAACCCAATGGCAGACACTTCAGTTGATGAAAAGAACAAAACACTCTCACCCTAAAGGGTACAACTTTTTTTCATGTATTTATTGGACACCTGTATACCTTTTTAAATTATTTCCTATTCTTGGATAATTTCATCCACGTATAAAATGAATTTTGGTCATTTTCATCCCCCATCCCTCTCTTTCATCCCCTCCCACTCCTGCTGAACCCCTTCTTCTTCCCAGCAACCTCTCCTTCTTGCCTTTTGTGTGTGACCCACTGAGTGTGATAAGGGTTGCCTACATGAACATGGGTGTAGAGTTATTTATTGGAGCATGTGAGACTTACCAGTGGCTGTACTACCAAAGAAAATGACTCCCCCTTCCCCAACAGCCATTAACAGACAATAGCTCTGCAGAGAGACAGGACCTTGTGAGCCCTCCCCGGAGGATATAATTTTGTATAAAGTGTGTTTTGTGCATTTTATTTTTTTGCCCAGGGGTCTTAAGCACCCTTCCATCATGAGAAGAGTGAGGATGAATTTTTTTAAAACATAAAACTAAGTGCCAGCCATTCTTCTCAGCACTTTCTCAATGTTTTCCCCTTCACTCTCCATGGCAATTTCATTTTAGAGATAAAGAAACTGAGGCTCAGAAACCTCAAGAACACGACAATGGGGAGTGACCAGTAATGACACGAGAGAGTCACAAGCCAAGTCTACTTGCCTCCCAGATCCATGGTGCAATTTGTCCGCTTCATGTCAAGTTGACAACTCAGAAATATGCTTGAGCAATTCAGTCAGTGAAGAAAGCATGCTTGAAAGAATAAACAAATGGGGGATGGAGGAATGAATCAGTGGTTAGGAACGCTTATTTGCCTCTTGCTTAAGACCTGAGTTCAGTTCCCAGCATCCACTTCAGGTGACTCACAGCCTCTGGCCTCCACAGGTATGTACACTCATGGACACATACTCACACCCACACCCATACCCAGAACTTCGGAGGGGCTGCTAGTGAATCCTGGGGATTGTAGATTACTCTCTTTCATCCATTGCACAGAACCTAGAGCTGTGTCTTTTTCAGTTCTGGTCTTATTTGATTCACCAAGGACAGCTCATACTACCACTTGTAGTATACCTTCATCTACCCTTTTGTCTGGGTGGAACCTCACCTTTGAGTCAACCAGGTAATTTCGTTTCCTTTTCTCTTCACCCCCCTCCCCCCAGGTCTGCTTCTAGCTTAGCTCTTACACAGTTCATTTCTTGGCCTGAGATACCCTGAGATGCATCCTCAGGATTACTTGCTTATCTTCCTTCCAGATGGCCCAGTATGGGGACCAGCCAGAAGAGCAGGGAGGGAGTTCAATTTATTTATTGCTGGTCAGCCTGCTCTTGGCATGCTCATCTATCTGCAGAGGCATGCCAAGTTGGGGTGACCCAGAGAAAGAAACCCTCAGAAGAGACCCAGGCCTGGGAGGCCCCAGCAGTGATATGCTTCTACTGAGTCCTCCAAATGTGTGACCATGGGAGGAGCCCTGTCTGATGCCCCTTGGTGTCATTTCTCCAAAGATGCCATGAAGGGAGGTGTGCCTCTGAGTGTGGACCAGGGAGGCTGTGAGCTGCCTCAGGCCAGGCAGCAACAGCTTTTCTTTACCACCCTCCCTCCCGTGGTGTGAGCTTTGTGCTCACACCAGGAGCTCAGCTCACCTCAGGACCTCTTCAGTCTCCCTGCAGTTCTCAGCCCTGCACCAAGAAAGACCCAACTATGGTAGAAATGTGAGACCATAACACAACACGCTGACCTAACCAAACTGACCTTCATACCTGCTGAGAGAGAGAAGGGGAGGAGGGGGCAGATTTATTGCGAGCCTTCTTTTGTGAGCCAGGGCTGTATTGTAAATGGCCATTACACATGGCTTGGTCTTTTATTGTGACAACTATCTTCTGAGTTGGGTCTGATGATTCCCATCTTACTGATGAGGAAAGTCACGCTGAGAGTAACTTAAACTTATTCTTACGGCTACCGACGAAGCTCAAACTGGAAGCTGTGATGTTTTCACAGGAGTGGATATTTCTTACCTGGCTCTTCTCATTTCAGTGTGATGTGGACCCTTTCCCTTTCTTTCCCCTTGATTCCTGCCATTCTCTGAGACTGGCTCCAATGTGTACTTCTAGAATTGGAAGGCAAAGCCCCTACTTTGTGTGTGTGTGTGTGTGTGTGTGTATGCTCACGTGCATGTATGCACATGCATGCATATGCTTTCACACACAGCATACATTAACATCGTGAGAAGTACGGAGTGGAGGTGGAAGGCTTATGACCTTCAAGTCTGTGGCAGGGTCTGCAGAGAACCCCTCTCCACAATGTGACAATTTCCTGTTCTTGCCCATGCTCCTCCTTTCTTTTCTAACTTCAGGCGAGAGTGTGAGGCTGTTGTGGCTTTCTTCATAGAGGGACAATTGTAGAAAACCCACATGTGGCACAGGATCAAAACCAACTCATTTTATTCAATCCCTCTTTTTCTATATGCTAAAAAGCTTTTGGGGGAGAAAAATGCTCTTCCAGAAAATTACACTCTGCATCTCCTTTTCTGCTGCTCCTGGGAAGTCATTTAAGATGGAAATTAGAGCCCATTATTGCACATTTAATTACCCACCAAATGAGTGGCATGTTTAATGGAAATGGCAAATCCTCCAACATGTGTGAGATTTCTAGTTCATGCATCTCCAGACGTGTTACAAAATAATTCATTAACTAGAGACGTAAGCTGTTGGGACGGTGTCAATGGGAAGACAGGGCCAAGGAATGGGGCCAAGGATGTGGAAATGTATTAGTGGGCACGCCTGCCCTGAAGACTGCAACAATGCAGGATTGGATATCAATGTGCTTTAAGGGGAAAGCCTCCTCCCCACCTAAGAAAGAGCAGAGATGCGAGTCTTGGGAACACAGGATCCTGGAAGGGTGGTCCTCAGTTGAGTGGGGAGAAGAGGGGAGGCTAGCCCTTGTCCAGATCTTCTCCCCATCTCCATGCTCCTATCTCACCATGAAGTCCCAGACAGTATACAGACGTAAGTGTCTAGTGCATGTGTTGGGGATGGGCTTTAGAAATGGCAGGGATAAGGGAAGAATTTTAGAGGCAGTTGTGGGGGTGGGGTGGGGCAGATGTTATCAATCCTTCCCTCTGTCCCATGCTCAAGCTACATTTAGCATCAAATTCAGGCTACAGTTATATCTTGGGGGTATTTGCTCATTCATGCAACCAGCCAACATTTATGGAACATGTGCTTTTTGTGGAAAAATCTGTTTGTTAATTCAACCATGCAACCATTCAGCCTTCTTATTAAATACCTATTAGTCATTCATTTCCTTGTTCATTCATTTGCTTTAGCGGTGAACTAACCAGACAACATATATGGATGGACTACTGATTCACTTATTCACATAGTTAGTCAGCATTTTATGGAGTATCTATCTATCAGCCCACCCACCCAAATATATAATGAATACTAAACACATATTCATTCATGAAATCAAATCATGGATAGAGAAGATGCTATACAGGCATTGTGTAGATATTTGGGAAACAAAAAATTCAAGACTCAAGACTTGCCTTCAAGAAACTTAGAGGCAAATAAAAATTTTAGGAGCCAACACAGATTATGCATTTATGTGCCCAGCTCCAGGGTAAGTGCTTTACTGAGACACTCATTTCCTGTGGTAAGTAGCATGAAGAAATTGGCATAGAAAATTTCCAATGTCACATAGATTTTAATGATAGTCTCAGGGTTTGAAAACAGGCGGAGAGATTGGAGAGTGTATACTCCCACCCAGAACACTGCCTCTCTGCAGGGATAGATGCACAGTGCACAGAATGATAGCAGGAGAAACGGAAGGTGAATTTGTTCTGCATGGGAAGATGGAGGAGTTGTCATTTGAACCGGATTTCAAAGAAGGTACAGGAGCCGGTGAATTAGAGAAAGAGGCAGGATGTGTCTTAAGCTGGTGTACCACTGGGAACTGGAGAATTTAAGACATTCAGGATATGGTTTCTGTGCTTAAGGAGCTTCCAATCTAATAGGTGTGATGTGATACCTGGCCACAGAGGATTCAATCACAGGGAAAGTGGTGGTGGAGGGCTGATGTGAGGTGCACTGAGGGGAAGCATCCATATGCTATAGATGCAGTCTGTAGAGTGCAGCAGAGAGTGAGGAAGGCACTTCCCAGGAGGAAGTTATCAGTGATGCATTCACAGAGGTGGCAAAACTTATGACGGACCTTGGAAAAAGGCTGAATAGGCTCTCTCAGGAGAAACAGACCTGTACAGATACAGATAGTCCAATAGCTGGAACGGTACAAGGAGCAGCCAGGGTCTAGAAACCATGTGGTTCTGAGTGACCCCATTTCAATCTTAGGTCTGTGGACAGTGAGTGCGAGAAGAACTTGGGAAGATGGTTAGATTATGGGAGGACGTCACCATTTTCCTGAGGAAATGGGAACGAAGGCAGTGGAGGGGCATTGGAAGAGGGGAGTGCTGGTTACTCTGTCTTTGTAAGGGCCCGTGGAACAACCACAAACTCCTCACCTGGTTCACTTGCTGGCTAGCTCCTGTCGGTTTGTCAGTTGGAACCTCAGAGGAAGAGAGAGACCAGGAGTCATCTTCCTTACTTCTGCCTTCTGTTTTTGACTGCATCCTTTCATTCTATACTTTTAGCACTTATTCCAGGAAATTCTAATGTTCGTATATGTCTGGGAATCGTTGATACATACTGTTTACAAATCACTTTCTCATTCAGTCCTGTAGTTGAGAACAATATTCTTACCCATGTTTTTCAGCTGAAGAAAAGCAAAGCTCAAAGAGATTATGATGTGACCCATACCTCTAATTTTGAAGCAGAACAGCTGAGGTTTTTAATATCCATATTTCTGATTTGATGTCATTCTTGGGTAACCAGGTGTCAGGGACACTAATTAGAGTAACTTTGTAATGGTTGAGTCGTTGTGCTATTTTCTTGACTTTGCTTCTTCTAATCTTTGCATTCCCAAATATTGCCCATATTTTAATTAGCCTTTGCCCTTCCATGGTTCCCCAGATAATCATAACACCAGGCTCTGTCTGCTTCGAGTATTCATGCATTCTCCTTTTAATGTTTCTGAACATTTTAGAAAAGGTGGTGTGGACCGCACTTAGTGTATGGTTTCTGAAATCTTTGACATCCTGACTTAATAATCTTTGTCATGTGCCCAGTCAAACCATGCACCTTGGTATCGTCTGGGGTAGTCCTGCTGTGATGTTCTAGGACATGAACCACTGGTTCTTCATCCTATTCCTCCAGGTTATCATTCACTATTTTCAGGTCCCCTTTTCTTTCCCATTCCCCATCCTCCTGTTTCTTTAGTCCCAGCCTGCCACCACATCCATGTTTTCACTGCATTCTGTCCCCAGTAGGAAGTTCTCTGTAGTTGGGACAACTGTCAGCCATCATGAACTGCCTACATCTTTCTCTCATCAGCATCTGCTAAGGTTTCTTGGACTCGTTCTTTTCTCTCAGCTTGTACTGCAGACCAGTGACCTCATCATTCCTCTTCTCAGATATAGGTAAGCACAGAGCCACGAGACTCAGGTCTGTTGCAAACATATGGTTCCAAACTCAGTAAAATAGTCTGCTCTGCTTTCTGAGATTTCTCCTCCAAGACCCAAGATACTCCACCACCACCAGGCTCCCAGGAGGAAGCACTCCTTCTCATGACAAACAACCTCTTCTCCATCTTCAGTGCCATGCCCTCCTGTCTCCCCTAGAGCCAGGACTTCGCTAACACCTCTGCTATCTTCTTCCAGTCACAGTCTAGTACCTCAAAACGATTGTCTCTTGGGCTGGAGAGGTGTCTCAGTGGTTAAGACCACTTACTGCTCTTCCAGAAGACTGAGTTCAGTTCTCAGCACTCACATTAGACACTCACAACTGCTTATAACTCCAGCTCCAAGGGATCCAACACTCCCTGCTGGCTCATGCACCTCTCAATCTCTCTCTCTCTCTCTCTCTCTCTCTCTCTCTCTCTCTCTCTCTCTCTCTCTCACACACACACACACACATATACACACACACACATATGCACACATACACTTTGTAAAAGCTTGGAAAAAGAATTGTGTTATCTTATTTTGCTCACTCCTTGGCTTCCAGTGGGCTTCCCTGGTTTCTCTATACTTCTGCTCATTCCCTTTTCAGTCTCCTTTGTGAAAATGTTTACAACACCCTCTACTAAAGTCTTGGACTCCCCCAGGTTCCTGTCTTTGGCTTTCTCCATGCTTTCCCTCTGGTGGATCATACCAGTTCCCGCTGCATTGACTACTGTCTTCCTTCATGGCCAATATATTTTTATCTCTGACCCAGATCCTGTTGCTGGATGTTAGTTATGTATTCAACTTTCTATCATGTGTCTTTGCCTTACTGTTCCACAGGTGTCTCCTACCCTTATCCCTTTGCTCTAGATTTTCTACTCCTTGGAAATGTCATGGTGCCTAGCATTTTCTGCATCTTCCATAAACTGGTAACCTAGGCAGGTAGCTGTTGCATCTTTCATAGTGGATGGCTCCTGTCTCTTGTCTCCACTCACCTCCCCTCCCCCCTGCCCCCGCAAATGCTCTCAAGTGAGGTCCTCATCATCTCTTTCTTGGTTTATTGCAATATTCTCCAACAGAGAGTCCCCTTGCCTCTAGTTTCCCTCCTGTTTTGTCTATTCTCTGTTAACAGTGTGGTCAATCTGTCTCAAAGTGATCCGTCTTCTTCCACTTAGACCCCATCAGCAATTCCTACCATTTGACAGCTAATTCACACACCCCTCAGCACGACCTGGCAGGTCCTTATGGCATAGCAAGTCTCATTCATCTCATGATCCTTACACAAACTTTGTCTCAGGCACTTCTAAGAGTCCCCTGAACTTCGTCCTATGAGCATGGTTTTCTTTTCTTTTTGACCACTGGCCCATCAGAGGCTTATCTTATAGTATTCAACTCCACAACGTAATTGGTGAAGCTCCAAACTTTCCAAGACAGCCTTCCCATGATGTCCGTTGCCTTTATTATCAATACTTTATTAAGTGTGTTAGTTTGTATATAATGAGAAGATCCCTGGTTTATACTTACTTTTGGATCCTTGTATATAGTACAACGCCCAGTACAGAGAAGCTCTATGTAATGGGCTGCTTGATTTTGGAGGCCTGCCATGAGAGGTATACTATGAGGCAGGCAAATGGATGAATCCTGCAGTCACATACACTTAAATCTATTCCCCCGATCACCAGTTATATAACCTCAAACAAGTACTGCAACCTCATCAAGCTTTGATTTCCACATCTGGAAATGAGATAATAACAGTACTTGTTTCACAGAGTTGGTGGGTGAATTAAGTGGGATAATTCAAAGAATGCTACCAATTGCTCAGTAAACACTAGCTCTTTTTCTTAGTAGGATGGAGGAGGATGGTGGGTCAGTCAAGCAGCTAGAGACAATTCCTAGGAAGGAGGAAAGAATCCTACAGGCAAAGGTTTATTATCTTCTCTGTCAAGAGGAAGCCAGGCAAGACCATTGCTTCATATTCATTATGGGCCAGGCACTTAATGATGCTCTCTAATTGAATCTGCAACACTATGGAGCTACATTTTTATCTTTATTACCAAAAGACATTATGAAGTTCAGGGCTGGGAAAATGGCTCAGTGGGTAAAGTGCTTGCTTCACAAGCACGAAAGCTTGAATTTGAATCACCAGAACCAGTGTAAAACTGGGTGTGGTAGCTGGTACATGTCTGTAACCCCAACACTCCTATGGTAGGTGGGAGACAGAGACAGGAGAACCCTGGAAGCTTGAAGGCCTGCCAGCCTGGTGCATACAGAAGGGAATAGTAAAAGACCCTGTCTCAAACAAGGTGGAAGGAGGGATTGACACCTGAGATTGTCTTCTGACCTTTCCAAGTGCACAGTGGCACACACACACACACACTCACACTCAAACAAAGGTTTGAAAAAAAGAGGTTGGAAGAAAGACATTCTAAAGTTCAAAGAAATGAAGGAAATCTCTCTGGTCCCTGAACTCATGATTTTATACAGGATTTGAATTAGTATCTGCTCTCCCTCTGTGTCGGGGACCAGCCTGACCATCGAACAGTCCTTGAAGGTAGGAGTGAGGATTGAGAAATAATAGATATGAAAAATATAGATGCAGAAGAAGAAAAAGACAGAGACAGAGGATAGTTTCAGGAAGGCTCTGGGTCAATACCACAATCGCCTCTTTCCTAATGAGCTTTTTATACATCCAGCAAGGGGAGAGTCAAGAGACCTCCCCCTTTCAAGGTCAAGGTACAAGGTATAAAGTACAAAGTACAAACAAGTGTAGACCCTTCCTTAATTTTCAAAACACCTGGTAATCATGCCTTATAGCAAAGCATCTTATAATTAGGCCTTGAAGTATAAGACACCTGGTAACCACACCTTTGGCCAAAATATCCTATTATGCAGCTTTGTGGGTTAAAGGGGTAAAGCAAACTCGGACTCTCTGACCCTGAGTCAAGATGGAATAAAGCCTCACTATGGAGTCTCTGTGGGCCCCCACACCTCTTCTGGTGCTTTGGCCATGGAGTGATAAGATGGAAAAGTTCCAGGCAGAAGGCCTGAAGCAGGATAGCAGGCCTCAGATCACATCTTGTGTGTGTCCTGGGTTCCATGTTGTAAACACCCGGTGATCCCCTGTCTCCTCTCCTCCCTCTTGCCTGCTGATTTCTCCAAAGTGGCAGCTAGGAGCTGCTTAGTGCTACCTTCCAGACATAGTGAGAGAGACTTCTGAGGTTGGATAATGGCTTTCAGAACCTCATGTGACTTAACGCACTGTTGTATTGTCACTAATGTAGGCCATATTGTGTGTGTCCCGAGGCAGTTGAGTGCTGTGGAACAATCTTTTTGTACACTGTGAATATTTGCTGTTCTTACTGGTTTAATAAAGGGCTAAATTCCAATAGCTAGGCAGGAAGAGGTTAGGTGGGACTTGTGGACAAAAAGATAGTGTAGGGATGAAGAAGGGCAGAGTCACCAACCAGAAGAAGAGGAAGCAGGAGATAAAGATGCCATGCTGAAAAAAGATACTGCTACATGGTAGAGCATAGCTAAGAAATATGGGTTAATTTAAGTTGTAAGAGCTAGCTAGTAACAAGCCTAAGCTATTGGCTGAGCATTTATAATTAGTAATAAGTCTGTGTGGTTATTTGGCGGGGGTGGGGGTGGGGGAGGGGGGACAATGGTCCTGATAAAAACTCTGCCTACAGTTGAGAACAGAAACTCTAAAAAAAGAATGTCTGAACCAAGGTGACAGTTACTTTTCTGAATAAATTCCATCAGGTTTAAACCATCTGGCTATGGGACTGGCATTTGTGGTCTCCATGACTATAGCTGAGGCTTCAGGCTTCCAAGAAAAACATCTGTTGACTTTTGGGAGTGCCAAGTAAGACCTTTTGTGCCGAGGACCCTTCTGTTTCCCTGCACCTGCCACCAGACTGTTAACATGGAACAAAGTCACAAATATCTGTATGGGAATCTCTATGGGTGTGGGATGCATTTTTAAATATTAATGGTTTCTCTTTTTAAAAAGGCCACAGTTACTTAGAAAAGGAAAGAAGAGAAAAAGAGATTTGTAATAAGTATTCTTCAGCATTGAGGATTAGAGCTAGTCTCATAACTGATTGATGGCACTGGGGTCATCTCACAGCTTAAGCCTCATCTCAATGGAGCTCACAGAAGGTACTTAT
Organism: Peromyscus nudipes; assembly: GCA_902168325.1. Lineage (NCBI taxonomy): Eukaryota > Metazoa > Chordata > Mammalia > Rodentia > Cricetidae > Peromyscus > Peromyscus nudipes. The sequence goes on along the minus strand of CABHPH010162153.1, from coordinate 32,380 downwards.
AATACGCACAGGTCAGGGCTTCACCTACCCCCTCCCACTTTCTGACATTAATCTCCCCTCCTCTTCCCTCCTACACTGAAGCTGTCACTGAGGGGTTCCACCGGCTTCAGGGAAGCCACCCTCCCTCCTCCTCTCTGTCACTCAAGCCACATTTCAACATTCTTGTTCCAGAGACACGTACCTGGCCCAGCTTTGCTGTCACATCTGGGCGGTAGCTGCAGGCACCTCTGAGATTTGAGGGGACCACAAGCAGACTCCCAGCAGCTCACTTGACAACTTCCTCTTTAAATACAATTGTGTGTGTATGCTCTTTAAATACAATTATGTGTGTTTGTGTGTGTGTGTGTGTGTGTGTGCCTGTGTGCATGTTATGTGTGTGTGACCTAATGTTTGACAGTATCTCTAATGTTCAGAAGTTTCCTTTTTTAATCTATCTTTGAGACAGTTTTTCTCTAGGATGTGGGGGTCAAGGCCTTTTGTACTGCTGTGTGGTGTGAGCCACTGGGAACGTATACTATGGGAGGAAACTAGAGTAAATAAAGAAGTTGGATGGATGAAGGAAACCAGGATGAATATGCACTGAGTTGCTCACTTTGACATTCTTGGATGAAAGAATTAGAAGTTTAAGGCATAACCGAGACTTGCTGGACTCCTGTCTTAGTTAGGGTTCCTATTGCTTAGATGAAACACCATGACCAAAGAGCATGTTGGGAGGAATGGGTTAATTTCACTTCCACTTCCACATTGCTGTTCATCATCGAAGGAAGTCAGGACAGGAACTCAATCAGGGCAGGATCCTGGAGGCAGGAGCTGATACAGAGGCCATAGAGGGGCACTGCTTACTGGCTTGCTCCTTGTTGCTTTCTCAACCTGCTTTCTTATAGAACCCAGGACCACCAGCCCAGGGATGGCATCACCCACAATAGTCTGGGCCCTCCCCAACTGATCACTAATTGAGGAAATGCCTTACAGCTAGATCTCATGGAGGCATTTCCTCAACTGAGGCTCCTTCCTCTAATGACTCTAGCTTGTGTCAAATTGACACACAAAACCAGCCAGTACAACCCCCAAGTTACAGTTTTGGCTCACATCTGGCTATAATATCTAAAATCTTTCCAAGTACTATCAGTCTATCTATATTTCTATCCATATGGACTTAAACTTTTTCAGTGATGTATTAGCGAAAGTGAAACACATCATTCTCTAGAGAGTCTGAACTCTCTGTCTCTGTCTATCTGTCTCTCTGTATGTGTGTGTGTGTGTGTATGCATGTGTTGTGTATATGTGTATACTATCAGCTCCTATGTATGTGTGCCATGGAGGCCAGAAGAAGACATCAGGTGTCGTGTTGTATCACTCTTTACCTTATTGCTTTAAGACAGTGTTCCTCATTGAATCTGAATTTAGCAATCCCCAGAGATTTTTCTGTTCACTAACCTCCAGTCAGTACCAGTGTTAAAAGCATACATGACCATGCTCAGTATTTTATGTGGGTCCTGGGGTTGAACTCAGGTCCTCAAACTTGCCCAGCAAACACTGTTACCTAACCCTGAGTCATTTCCATGGTTTCTTTCTGTTTTAAAGATTGGATTTCATGTAAGTTTAGGCTGGTCTTGAACTCTCTATATAGCTAAGGGTGTTCATGAACTCCGGATCTCTCTGCTTCTGCCTCATGAGTGCTGGCATTACAAGTTATATACCATTACACTTGGGTTATGTGCTGCTGGGGATCATACCTAGGGCTTTATGGATGCTAGGCAAACATTGTACTAAATGAGCTATAGCCCAACCCCAAGTCTGAGCTTTGTTAAAGGGTTACAAGGTACCTCAGTCCAGGCTGTTTCCTTTCCAGTCTTTACCATCTGCTTATGGTCTACACCATAATGGATAGGCTATGTTCTCACATCCTGGGGATTGGTGATGGTGGTGGGCACCTGTTGTCTGTTACCTCTGCTGTCTTGTGTTTTGACTTCTCTACCATGCTAATCTTCTACCTGTCTTTGGTGGCTTGAGTTAACATGTCACTTTCCCATCACAGCCTCTTCATACATCCTCCCTATTGTCTATGTCACATCCACAGCCAAGAGCAGAGGGAAACAAATGCTCCTATGACAACTATTTGCTTGCTGTTTTTAATGTAGCTTTCCCCTGCCCAGGAAACGATATCCCCCACAATGGGCTGCGTCTTCCCACGTCAATCAACAATCAATACAATCCCCCTATAGGGTATACCCACAGGTCATCCTGATCTAAATAATACCTCAGTTGAAACTCACTTCCTAGGTAGTTCTGGGTGTGGCAAGTTGATATTTAAAACAAACTATTGAAACTAGCATGTCTGTCAAGATCGTATTTGTTGATATTGTTATGATGATAAATGGATTTCAACATGAAAGTTTGGAGGCAAAAAACATTCAAAGCACAACTATGAGCAGATTTGGCCTTGTCTCTTGGGAGACAAGTGTTTTTATGTAGTAAACTCAACATGCTAAGGAAGTATGGACAATAAGGAATACTTACCTAGACAACCATGTATATGGATCTGTGATTGATCAAGGGTATGGCAGCTACTCCAGGGCTAGATGTTGTACTGACTGGTTTTGTGTGTCAACTTGACACAAGCTAGAGTCATCAGAGGAAGAAGCCCCAGTTGTGGAAATTCCTCCATAAGATCGAGCTGTAAGGCATTTTCTCAATTAGTGATCAGTTGGGGAGGGCCCAGTCTGTTGTGGGTGATGTTATCCCTGGGCTGGTGGTCCTGGGTTCTATAAGAAAGCAGGCTGAGAAAGCCATGAGGAGCAAGCCAGTAAGCAGGACCCTTCCACGGCCTCTGCATCAGCTCCTGCCTCTAGGTTCCTGACCTATTTGGGTTCCTGTTCTGACTTCCTCCAGGAAGTGTAAGCAAAATAAGCCCTTTCCTCCCCAACTTGCTCTTTGGTCATAGTGTTTCTATTTCATCACAGCAATAGGAATCCTAACTAAGACAAAGATCATATTATTTTTTTTTCTCTCTGTACATTGTAGGGACAAGTCATGGCCAGTCTGGCCCTTTAATTTAGGTAGGGTAGAGAGAGCTATCAGAAAGCCCCTATCCAGCCCCTTTGTAGATGTAGGGCTCCTTCTGTGTGGAGAGTGGGTGGTGAGAGATTCTAAGAGGCATCATGGGTAGGACTGTGGACAAGAAGGTAGGTGATCTTGATGTCAGCTGCCCAGGTTTGCTGGGAAAGGTGCTTGTCACATGCTTCCTAGACTTTGGAACTTATCTTCCCTGTCCAGGTGAGATTTCTAAACCCAATGGAGCAAAGAACTCAGGAACAGAAGCAGGAATGTGTCACAGGTTTTGCTAGCCGATTCATCCTTAGAATTGTAATTACCTTTTCTTCACACTATTATATATTTACATATCCTAATGACGAGATTACACATTTCAATTAGTATGTAATTACTAGTTCTATTACTTAAAGAAAAATAGTCAGGGATAATTACACAATTATGAAATACAATTACAAATGACATATAATTAAATTTAGAAAAGCTTTTGAAACACTCTTCCTCTCCCCCCTTTGCACAAAATGTTTCTAGTATTTATTCTCTTTCTTCTTTCTCTACTTTAAGCATAAGCACAGCCTGGAATGGTCCAGTGTGGTCAAAGGGAGAGTGATCAAGGAGTTTGTCCTGGAGAGCATAGGGTATTACCTCTTGGAGATGCAAGCCCTTATGATTTGTTGGGAGTTTAGTAGCATTATGGCTTTAGAAACTGTGCATAGAGTCGTAGAATCACTGGGTCAGTTTTTATAGATGCTATGTGATTGTTAGACAGCTTTCTTTGTTGCATAGGATGGGGGTGTGGGAAAGGAGGAATCAGAATGAAACCTGGCCTCTGAAATCAGTCTCTGTGTATCAGGGTTGGATTCCCTCCAGAGACTCCAAGAGGCTATTGTGTGAAGATGTAAAAGTAAAGTCTAAATTGCAATAGAAATCTCAGGATATTAGAGAGGCCCGAATCAAGAGACAACCCCTCAAGGAAGGTGCCATGCATAGAGTAGAATCCACCAAAGATAGAGGTTCTATGCTCTGCAGGAGACAAAGCTGGAAGGGCGGAGCTGACCAAGCCTGTTGGAGCCCAGATTGTTTCACCTTGAGTCCTGTATGCCAGACGTGGGGTGGAGTCTTGTTCTGGTCTAGTATTCCCTTTCTGTGCCCTCTTTCCTCCATTTGAGAATTGGAATAGTTGTTTTGTGCCATGCTATACATGGAACTATATAACTTGTTACACACACACACATAGATGTTCACAGTTAAGAAATTATCTTGCATCTCAGAAGAGACTTTGGCTTTTTGAATAATGAGACTTTAGAAGGTTATGGGGACTGCTGAAGTTATACTGAATGCATTTTCATTTCATTCAAGATGGTCATCAACCTATGAGGGATAGAAGATGGTCATCAGCCTATGAGGGATAGAGGCAGACTGCTGTGGCTTGAATGGGAATTGCACTGCCTTGCCCAGGCTCATGTGATTTCCCAACTGATCGTGCAAATTTTGAACCTTTAGGAGGTGGAGACTCACTGGAGGAAGTGGGTCATTAGTAGGTGGCCTCAAGGTTTTGCAGCTGAGTCCACTCATCTTCTAATTGTTTCTTTTGCCAACATGTGAGGAGTTCCAGTAGCATGCTCCTGCCACTGTGTGGCTGCCTGCTCTCTTGCCTTCCCGTCCATGATGGGTTGCATTCTCTCAAATCGTGAGACAAATACATCCTGCCTCCTTTACGCTGCTTTCACTAGGCATTCTGTCACCACAATGGGAAAAGGAACTAATCCAGCAGGCCACTCCGATTGATGTCTTAGGTATTCTCAGGCTGTGGTCCTGCCATTCAGCATTTTAGCTACATCCACAATTAACTCTTCATATGCATTATGTTCATCTAATACTATTTAATTCTTAGGAGAATGCTTGCCTTTCCCTGTTTCCAAGGTCTTGGGCAGAGTGCTCTCCCACTCCCTACTTTCTCCCATGCATGACTAACCCATGTTGGGCTCTCACCCTGTCTGGGTTCATTCTCTTCTATGACTGGAGAGGTCAGTTGTCCACTGGTTCCATGTCCATCGACAAACCTACAACCCCAATGCAGTTTCTCTTTCCAGACTTGGTTCCACTGGCCTGCTGGACAGCAATCTTAGCACACTGAACACGATTTTCAAACACAGACCATCCAAAGGGAACCTCCCCTTCCATTCATATGCCAGTGTCTTCTAGCTGGGTCAGCAGTGCCGGTATTTATCTAGTCATCCAAGCTTGAACTACTAATACCATCTTTGTGTCTTTCCTTTCCTTCTCCAGCATCCCCAGTGGGGTACCATGTTCTCTGATGACACTTTGTAAACAGAGTTGTGGTCCAGCGCTTCATCGTTCTCTCCTTGGGCACAACCTCATCGGAACTTCTTGCGTTTTCACCTAACCTCACTAGTCTCTCTGCGTCCAGTCTCACTCTCTGATCTGTCTTGCACAGAGCCATGGATGAGCTTCCACACAGCACAGCCACTCATCCTTTGGCTTGAGATCTCCTCATTGGCTCCACGTTGCCATCTGAAAATAAGACCTGACATCTTTAGCCTGGCATAGAAAGCTTTTCACATCTGGTCCTGCACTAGCATCTTCCACCACAATGTCTCCCTTTCTACTCTAACTCGCAGTCACACCGATATTTGCTCAGCACTGAGCACACATTTCCCCATCATAATTGGGGGCTTTTCTGCACAGGCAACTCCCTGTCCAAGCCGTCTCTGATCTACTACTCTCTTTAGCTAATTTTATGCTCCTTTTCCTTTAATCTCTGCTGCATGGTTTACCTCCTCGATCCCTCATCTCACTACAAGCAGCTTCACTTCCATCATTCACCATGCATGCTTATTACCTTATTGAATACCTTATTGAACCTCCAGTATTTGTTTATAAATCTCTTTCCAGCACAGGATGATGAATACCTTCCAGCAATTCCATCAGGATTTATTTGTTGAACACTCAGAATGTGCCAGACAGTGTGTGAGTGCTGGAGCAAAGAGATAAGAGTACTAATTAACACTCATATACTCCTTACTACCTAACAGACACTGTTCAAAGCTCTTTGCATGTATTAATTTAAAAGGCAACACCTTAGGGAGCCAGGGGAGAGAGAGAATCTATATTTGGCCAAGAACTTGGAAATAGAGAAAACACAATCACATGTCTCAAGATTAAACAATAATATACGCAACGATTGCTGCAAATCTAGTTGGTGGGAGAAGGCAGAGCTTGAATCCACACCTTTAACCTCCAAACCATGTGACCTTTTATTCTAGTCCACACCTGTCCCTGCTTTCTTCTCTGTCAAGTGGCAATAAGAGCAGCTCCTTTAGAAAACCTTGTTGGTTTTCTAAAGAATACTACGAGTAAAGAGGTCTGCACACATGTGACTTGTTGCCTCATCTACACACCTCTCGAAGCCACTCAACGTCTAGATGTTCTACATTACATACTGCTGCCCTCATGGTCTCACAGCCTTTGGTTGCCTCGTAGATTTCTCTCAGCACCTGTAATGTAGCTATGGCGTTTGAGTTGAAATACTCCCTCTTAGAGGGAGGAGGAGGCTCATAAGACCCAGGAAGTTGACCAAACTTTCACGAGTCAGAAATTTTAGAAATTCTGAAGGTCCCAGGTAGCATCTCCTAAGGCCTGGGAGTGAACTCTGGGGGATTCTAAGTCATTTGAAGCTCAGCTGAGCTAGAGCAGAGAACAGGAACAAGGGTTCCGAGAGAAGAGTGGAAAGGGGCAGCAGCTAGGTGGCAGATTACTGATAGCACAAGGAGACTGGACACTGTCTTACAAACACAGAGGTGAGCAGAGAGTCTTCAGTGGAGATGTCTGCACATCGGTCAGGGAGCTCCAGTGGGTCAGCTGTCTTGAGCTGTCATTGTGCTGGGTGAACTTTCTGGTGATGTAGCTGCTTCCCCCCAAACTTTTTTTTTTTTTTTCCGAGACAGGGTTTCTCTGTGTAGTTTTGGTGCCTGTCCTGGATCTCGCTCTGTAGACCAGGCTCAAACTCATAGAGATCCTCCTGGCTCTGCCTCCTGAGTGCTGGGATTAAAGGCATGCACCACCGCCACCTGACTTGAGTCATCCATGTTCCTACAAATAATCCCTACACCCATGCTCCTGTGAGCAATTCTAATAAACCCATTGGCTCATCAAACCGCTCGTAGGTAGGCTTGTTTCTTTTGGTCCACAATTGGTTTCTATATGGGGTGAATGAATAACTGTTTATTCATGTCTTCCCAGGAAGAGTCACACAATGACACTCATGGCATGGACCATTTATAATCAAGTGGGACATTTGAAACTGCCTCTTTCAAGAGCATTGATCTCTGTACCCTCCTCTTACCACCAAACATACCTGAAAATCTTTTTTTTAGTTTATTTTTTTTATTTTTTCTTCTCTCATACATTACATCCCAACTGCAGTTTCTCTTCCCTCCTTTCTTCCCAGTCCTTCCTCCCTCTCTCCCCTCTCCCCCATACCCACCCACTCCTCCTCTGTTTTCCTGAAGAAAAGGGCAGGCTTCCCAGGGATATCAACCAAACATGACATATCAAGTTGCAATAAGTCTAGGCACATCCCCTTACGTTAAGGCTGGACAAGGCAAACCCAGTAGGAGGAAAAGGGTCCCCAAAGCATGCAAAATAATCAGAGACAGTCCTTGCTCTCACTGTTTGGAGTCCCATAAAACACCAAGCTACACAACCATAACATATATGCAAAGAACCTAGGTCAGGCTGATACAGGCTCCCTAATTGTTGGTTTGGTCTCTCTGAGCCCCTATGTGCCCTGGTTAGTTGCTTTTGTGGGCTATTTTCTTGTGTTCTTGACACCTCTGGTTCCTACAATCCTTCTTCCCACTCTTCTGAAGGATTTCCTGTGCTCCACCTGATGTTTGGCTGTGGGTCTCAGTAGGATTTTTTTTTTTTTTTTTTGCCAGTCGTGTTTGAGTCTATCCTGGGTCTCTGGGTTGTCCAGCCTCTGGTTCCTCGCCCTCCAGGCAATGTCAGGCATGGGCTCCCTCTTGTGGCATGGGTCTCAAGTTGAACCAGTCATTGATTGGCCACTCCCACAAGTTCTGTACCACTTTTACCCAGCACATCTTGTGGGCTGGACAAATAGTAGGTTGAAGGTTTTAAAGCTGGGTTGGTGTTCCAGTCCCTCTACTGGAAGCTTTGCCTGGTTACAGAAGATGGCCAGATCAGGCTCTGAAATTCCCATTACTAGGAGTCGTAGCTAGGGTCACCCTTGTAGATTCCTGGGAGTTTCCATTGCACTAGGTTTCTACCTTGACCCCAAAGTGCCCCCCAATTCCAGTCATCTCTCCCAGTATCTCTCCCTCCACCCACCTTGTAGCATGAATCTTAAAGAGTCTTATTAATAAAAACAAACCCAAGGCCAATTATTGGGGTGAATGCTGGAAGATCAGAGAAGCAGAACAAGACACAGCTACCTTGCCTCGCCAGTTCCTCAGCTGATCCTGTTTCCTCAGACTGGAAGCCTCTGAGTCCTCATCCAGAATGGGTCTCAGCTGAACTGTGCTGCTCAAAAGCCTAAAAGCTTAACCAGACTCTAGTTCCTGGTCCTCACGCCTTATATACCTTTCTGCTTTCTGCCATCACTTCCTAGGATTAAAGGCTCACTTCCTGGGATTAAAGGCGTGAGTCGCCATGCTTGGCTGTTTCCAGTGTGGCTTTAAACTCACAGAGATACAGCGGATCTCTGCCTCTGGAATGCTAGGATTAAAGGCATGTGTGCCACCATTTTCTGGCCTCTCTATCTAGTGGCTGTTCTGTTCTCTGACCCCAGATAAGTTTATTAGGGTGCACAATATTTTGGGGAACACAATACCACCACACCCCCTAGTCAACTTGAGAAATCTATTTCCCCTTCCCAGAGAGATCCATGTGTCTCCCTTTGAGCCCTCTGTGTTACTTAGCTTTTCTGGGTCTGTGGACTGTGTCATGATTATCTTTCACTTTACAGTTAATATCCACTTATAAGTGAGTACATACCATGTTTGTCTTTCTGGGTCTGGGTTAATTCACTCAGGATGATTTTTTTTCTAGTTCCATCCATTAGCCTACAAATTTCACAATGTTATTTTTTTTTTAAGCAATGGAGGAATACTCCATTGTGTAAATGTAACACATTTTCTTTTTCCATTCTTTGGTTGAGGGATATCTATGTTATTTCCAGTTTCTGACTATTATGAATAAAGCTGCTATGAACATAGTTGAGCAAATGTCCTTGTGGTAGGATGGAGCGTCCTTTGGATATTGTCCAGGAATGGTATAGCTGTGTCTTGAGGTAGATCAATCCCCAGTTTTCTAAGAAACTGTCATATTGATTTCCAAAGAGGCTGTATAAATTTTGATTCCCAATATCAATGGAGGAGTGTTCCCTTTGCTCCACATCCTTGCCTACATGAGCTGTCACTTGTGTTTTTGATCCTAGGTATTCTGACAGGTGTAATATAAAATCTCACAGTTGTTTTGTATTTCCCTGATGGCTAAGGATGTTGAACATTTCTTTGTTTCTTGACTGTTTGAGATTCCTTTGTTGAGAATTCTGTCTAGATCTGTATCCTATTTTTAAATTGGGTTACTTGGTTTGTTGATATCTAGTTTCTTGAGTTCTTTATATATTTTGAATATTAGCCTTCTGTCAGATGTGGAGTTGGTGAAATATTTTCCCATTCTGTAGGCTGCTATTTTGTCCTATTGATGGTATCCTTTGCCTTACAGAAGTTTTTCAGTTTCATGAGGTCTCATTTATTAATTGTTGACCTTAGTGCCATGCTATTGGTATCCTGTTCAGGAATTTGTTTCCTGTGCTAATGTATTCAAGGCTATTCCCCACTTTCTAGTCTATCAGGTTCAGAGTATGTGGTTTTATGTTGAAGTCTTAGATCTACTTGGACTTGAGTTTTGTGCAGGCTGATAGATATGGATCTATTGGCATTCTTCCACATGCTGACATCCAGTTAGACCAGCAGCATTTGTTGGAGATGCTTTCTTTTTTTCCATGATGTATTTCTGGCTTCTTTATAAAAAAAAAAATCAGGTGTCTATAGGTGTGTGGATTTCCATTTGGGTCTTCAATTCAATTCCATTGATCAACCTGTCTGTTTTTATGCCAATACCATGTGGTTTTTATTATTATAGCTCTGTGGTAGAGCTTGAAATCAGGGATGGTGATACCTCTGGAAGTTCTTTTATTGTACAAGATTGTTTTAGTTATTCTGTTTTTTTCCATATGAAGTTGATATTGTTCTTTCAAAGTCTATAAAGGACTGTGTTGGGATTTTGATGGGGATTGCATTGAATCTGTAGATTGCTTTTGGTAAGATGGCTATATTTTTACTGTTTTAATCCTACTGATCTACGAGCATGCACGATCTTTCCATCTTCTGATATCTTCTTCAATATTTCCTTCTTCAAAGACTTGAAGTTTTTATCATACAGGTCTTTCACTTGCTTGGTTAGTGTTAGCCCAAGGTATTTTATATTATTTGTGGCTTTTGTGAAGGGTGTTGTTTCCCTGATTTCTTTCTCAGCCTGTTTGTCACTTGTATATAGGAGTGCTACTGATTTTTTTGAGTTAATCTTGTATCCAGCCCCTTCAATGAAGGTGTTTATCAGCTGTAGGAGTTCCATGGTAGAATTTTTGGGGTTGCTTATATATACCATCATATCATCTGCAAATACTGATACTCGGACTTCTTTCCAATTTGTATCCCCTTGATCTCCTTTAGCTGTCTTATTGCTCTATCTAGAACTTCAAGTACTATATTGAATATTACTTGTTTGGGTGTGTTTGGGTATGGCCCTTTCTTTGAAAGTCTAGTAGAATTCTGCACTAAACAATCTGGTCCTGGGCTTTTTTGGTTGGGAGACTTTTAATGACTGCTTCTATTTCCTTAGGGGTTATAGGTCTATTTAAATTGTTTATCTGATTTTGATTTAACTTTGGTAAGTGATATCCATCAAGAAAATTTTCCATTTCTTTTAGATTTTCCAATTTTGTGAAGTACAAGTTTTTGAAGTATGACCTAATGATCTCTAGATTTCCTTAGTATCTGTTGTTATGTCCCCCTTTTCATTTCTGATTTTGTTAATTTGGATATTCTCTCTCTGCCTTTTGGTTAGTTTGGATAAGGGTTTGTCTGTCTTGTTGATTTTCTCAAAGAACCAATTCTTTGTTTCATTGATTCTTTGTATTGTTCTCTTTGTCTCTGTTTTATTGATTGCAGCCTTTAGTTTGATTATTTCCTGCCATCTACTCCTCTTGGGTGAGTTTGCTTTTTTTTTTTTGTTCTAGGGCTTTCATCTGTGCTGTTAAGTTGCTAGTATGAGATCTCCCCAATTTCTTTATGTAGGTGCTTAGTGATATGAACTTTCCTCTTAGCACTGCTTTCATAGTGTCTCATAAATTTGGGTATGCTTGTGCATTCATTTTCATTGAATACTAGGAAGTCTTTAATTTCTTTCCTTATTTCAACCTTGACCCAGTAGTCATTAAGTAGAGAGTTGTTCCATTTCCATGAGTTTGTAGACTTCCTGTTGTTTCTGTTGTTGTTGAAATCCAGCTTTAATACATGGTGTTCTGATAGGAATACAGGGAGTATTTATTTAATTTATTTAATTTTCTTGTATCTGTTAAAACTTGATTTGTGATGAACTATTTGGTCAGTTTTGGAGAAAGTTCTGTGAGGTGCTGAAAATAAGATATATTCTTTTGTGTTTGGGTGAAATATTCTGTAGATATCTCTTAGGTTCATAACATCTGTTAGCTCCATTTTTTTTCTCTGTTTAGTTTTTGTCTGGATGGCCTGTCCATTGGTGAGAATGGGGTATTGAAGACTCTCACTACTAATGTGTGAGGTTTGATATGGGATTTAAGCTTTAGTAATGTCCCTTTTACAAATACGGGTGCCCTTGTGTTTGGGGCATAGATGTTAAGAATTAAGATGTCATCTTCGTGTCTTTGTGGATTTTTCCTTTGATGAGTATGAAGTGTCCTTCTCTATCTCTTTTGATTAATTTTGGTAGAAAGTCTATTTTGTTAGATATTATAATAGCTACACCAGGTTGTTTTTTTGGATCCATTTGCTTAGAGAATCTTTTTCTAACTCTTTACTCTGAGGTAATATCTGTCTTTGATGTTGAGGTGTGTTTCTTGTATGCAGCAGAAAGGTGGGTCTCTTTTTTGCATCCATTCTGTTAGCCTGTGTCTTTTTATTGGAGAATTGTGTCCATTGATATTGAGAGATATTAATGACCAATTATTGTCAAATCCTGTTATTTTGTTGTTATTTTGATGGTGGTGGTAATGCATTTGCGCACACTTCTCTTCTTTTGGTTTCGCTGGTATGAGGTTATTTATTTCCTGTGTTTTCATGGGTGTAGTTAACCTCCTTGGGTTGGAGTTTTCCTTCTAGCACTTTCTAGAGTGCCAAATTTGTGGATAGAACAGTCTTGAACAGTTCTGTCCATTTCCTTCACCTGTTTGTTTGTTTTTTTCTTGGCTTTTTTTTTTTTGGCTTTCCTAGGGGGTTTATTCATTTTCTCCCATTGCTTATTTGTGTTTTCTTGGATTTCTTTAAGGAATTTATTTATTTCCTCCCATTGTTTATGTTTTCCTGGATTTTTAAAAGGGATTTATTTGTGTTTAAATTTGGCTTTGTCATGAAGTCTCTTGTTTTTTCCGTCTATGGTGACTGAAAGTTTTGCTGGGAATAGTAGTCTGGGCTGGCATCTGTGTCTAGATGTTATAGAGTCTGCAGCACATCTGTCCATGCCCTTCTCGCTTTTAGAGTCTCCATTGAGAAGTCAGGTGTAATTCTAATATTTTTGCCTTAATATGTTACTTGCCCTTTTTCACTTGTAGCTTTTAATATTCTTTCTTTGTTCTGTATGGTTAGTGTTTTGATTATTATGTTGGGAGGGTTTCTTTTTTGACCCAATCTATTTGGTGTTCTGTAAGCTTCTTGTACCTTTATAGGCATGTCCTTCTTAAGGTTAGGAAATTTTTCTGCTATGATTTTGTTAAAAATATTTTCTGGGTCTATGAGCTGGAATTCTTCTCCTTCTATTCTTACCATTCTTAGGTTTGGTCTTTTCATAGTGTCCCAGATTTCCTGGATGCTTTGTGTCAGGAATTTTCTAGATTTAACATTTTCTATGACCAATGTATCTATTTCTTCTATTATGTCTTCTATGCCTGGCATTCTCTCTTCTGTCTCTCATATTCTGTTGGTATCTGTAGTTCCTGTTCTCTTACCTAGATTGTCCATCTCTAGGATTCCCAGTTTGTGTTTTCTTTATTGCTTCTATCTATTTTCAGGTCTTGAACAGTTTTGTTCATTTTGTTCGCCTGTTTTTTTTTTTCTGGGTTTTCTTGGCTTTCCTTAAGGGATTTATTAATTTCCTCCTATTGTTTGTGTTTTCATGGATTTCTTTAAGGAACTTCTTTATTCATTCCCTTTTTAAGGACCTCTATCATCTTTATAGAGTTGGTTTAATGTAATTTTCTTGTGCTTCAGCTGTGTTGGAATATTCAAAGCTTGCTGTAGTAGAATATTGGGCTGTGGTGGTGACATATTGCCTTGGCTATTGTTGATTGTATTCTTACACTGGCATCTATGCGTCTGGGCTTGGGATGAATATAGGTCTAGGTGCCGATTTCTGAGTTCATTTTAGTTGGATGTGTTTTGTTCTTTGGTTTCTGTTTCTTTTTTAGTCTTCTGGTCTTTGTGGTCCAGCAGGGAGTCTCCATCAGACCTGGGGGTTGGACTTCTGGCAGCTAGCATGGCCTTTGGTACAGCCAGAGGTCTCTGTTCTTCTGACTGGCATGGCCAGCACCTGAGCAGCAGATATCTGCCTATATAGGGTAGAGTCCTGGGCATGGTAGCAGGGGTGGGCGGGATGGGGTATCAGCACCTTGGATATTACCAGATGTTTCAAGATCACATGCTTGTTTATTTCCCCATGAATGCAGTTCTATATCACAGCAAATGCTCACACTCCTGTGACATATTAAATGCTGCAGGAATGAATAAGAGAATGAGTAAATGGAAACTGTCCATTTTGGAGCTGTTGGAGAACTTGGGGGTGGGGAGATCAAGATGTGGTAAGTACTAACATTTCTGCTTTGCAGTCAGGCGGTTCTTAGAGTTCACCTTCTTCCCTTGACATTTGACTCTTTGCTTTGCTCACAGACCATTATACTGCCTGAAGAAACCCCAGCTTCCTTAGGGATTCTTGGAAGCTTGGGAATTGAGTGTTTTTATTTAGTCTCTAAGTATTTATGAAAGTAAGATACTCTGGGGAGGGCCTTGCTTCTGGGATTCAGAATAATGGTTTGCTCAGAGTCCCTTGGGTAGGCTTGAAACAAAACAACTTACTTGATTTTTTTTTTCTGGCTTGCCATTTTCCTACTTTCTCCCTACTTTCTAACAGTTGGTTTCTGCAAAATCTTAGGGGAGAGTGGCCCTGGGGCTCTCTGAGATTTCTCAGCCAGTCTAACTTCTGGGATGAGAGAAGGGGGGCTGGAGCTCATCAGGGCCGGCTTCACATCTGCAGCCCTGCTCTACACACACTGGGGGTGGTAGCAGACCTGGGGAGAAACTGCTGATTCTCTGAGAAAATTCCAGAAACAAAACACTGATGACATCCTAGCAGAAATGAGACGAGAGGCTATCCCATGTTCAAAGCCGGCCTGTGAGGGAGTGAGGGAAGGTAGCCAGAGAGGGCAGAGAGCTGAAACAGCGGATCCGTCATATCCCACAGCACTAGTCACACCACCGCTCTTGCTCCTCAGGATGTCAAATGCTCCAACTTGATGCCAGGCACTGGCAGGTGACAGGGTTACCAAGTGATTGGCTTTGAACTGATTGTTCTGGTGTTTGAATTCAGTGTGCAGTGGGGGCAAAATACTGAACATATGACAATTTGTGGATTTTTTCCGAATAAAGGGTTTTATATAAATGTATATGCATGTAATATCTTCACACTTGATCGTAGCTCAAAGCCTGAGAAGCAATACATAGTGCTTGCGGTGCAAATATGAGGTCTTGTCAGAAGCTGTCATCTGGGTTGCTGTGTACATTTTTTTTTAACCAGGTGTCCCTGTTTATTTTTGTGTTATTGTTGGGAGTTATCTGTCACCTCTAATGAGGACAGCAGAGACACCCTACAGCAAATTATTTCCTTCTCATATTGCTTTTTGGCTGGTAATAGGACACACTGGATGCCAAATGCTGCTATTTGTGGCCCAGCATTGATGGTCCTTTGATAAGCATATCCTCTATGATTCTTTCACTAAACAATAATAAGGTTAATTGCTAGTGAGGTATCAGTGTTGAGTAAGGTAAGGATTGTGCTGTCTCAGGACAGGACGAAGAGCTCTGAGCCTAGGACTGAGAAGTGAGCAGTGTTGCGTGGAGGCAGAGAATGTCAAGAGGAGATGAAGACCCGGGCTAGAGAATGGGTGAGAACAGTCATGGGTGAGGGTTTTGGAGGCAGGGGAATAGAGCTACTGACTTGTGCTGAGAGGAGGAAATGGAGAAACATTGCTAAGGAGGAGTGAAGACTGGGTAGAGTCGTCACAGGAATGACGGAGGCTCCCCGGCTGGACAGCTGCAACTGTGAGACTAGACTAGTAGGGAACTTCAAGATCATGGCCTCCCTCTGTCGATCCCTCCCTCCCTCCCTCTGCTTTTGTTCCCTCCCTTCCCTCCTTTCTTTAATAACCTTAGTACTATTGTAATAGTTTGAACGTTTGTGTTCCCACACTAAATTCATATACTGAAATCCTAATCCCCCAAGGTGATGGCATTGGGACCTGACACCCTTGGGAGGCGAATCCAGTGACTAGTACACTTTAAAGAGGGATCTCAGAGAAGTGTTTGTCCCTCCCACTGTCTCAGGACACAGTGAGTTCTAGATCACGGACCTTCTAGCTGCCTCTCTCCCTCTGAAATTGGACTATGCCCCACGTAACTCTCTCTAGCCCAAGGGTTGACAAACAAGGCTGTGGTGGCCTTGAAGTCTCCCCTCCAAATACTTAGTCCCAAGATAACCCGATTTTTAACTTAACTTTAAAACTATTTTTATTTATTCTTTGTGAATTTTGTAGATGTGCACAGCGTATTTTGATCACATTTACCCTCCACTGTCCCCTCCAACTCTTTTCCAGACCCACCTCTAACACCCCCCTCCAAACTTCATGTCCTCCTTTTTTTTCTTAATAATCCACCGAGTCCAGTTAATACTGCCCGTATGTGCACAGACGTGGGACCGTCCACTGAAACACAGGCAACCTACTAGGGCCATGCCCTGGAAGATAAATGAATTTCTCTCTTTCAGTAGCCATCAACTGCCAATAGTTCTTCAGCGAGTGCTCTTACCCACTGAGCCCTCTCTCTAGCCCTGTAGCATGATTTATATGTTATGACTAGGAGAAGAGTCTGTCTATGAGCCAGGTAATGGAACCTTGCTAGATACTGAATTTTCCAGCACTTTTATCATGAATTTTCCAGCTCCAGAACTGAGAGGAATAAAATAATCTTCTTTTTTTAAGGAAATGTATTTGTATGAGTGTTTTTTTTTTCTACATGTATGTGCGTGTACCACATATGTGCTTGACACCTGAGGAGATCAGGAAAAGGCATCAGATCCACTGAAAGTGGAGTTATGGATGGTTGTGAGCCACCGTGTGGTTGCTGGGAACCCAATCCAAGTCCTCTGCCAGAGCAGCCAGTGCTCTTAGCTTCAGCCCTAGCTGTTGTTTCTAAGCCTGTCCCCCACTTCTGTGCTTCTGCCTTCCTGCTGGCCTTCCCCTTTGTGGCAAGAGCCCAGAGAGCTCCCACTGTGGAAGAGGCAAGGGGCCAGCTGATGTCTCCTCTTTAGGTTCCTGACTGTTGGTCAAAATGAATACAAGAAGACCCAAGTTTAACTTTAAGGGCAGTCTGAACACTCCAGTATTTTCTTTTGGAGTGGGGATGACTTACTGACATTTTTGAAGTACTTGATTCTCTGGGAGTCATTTTCCAAATGCAGCTAGTCCAGATGACCAGCAGGCCTTTCTGGTAACCCAAGCTGTATTTCTAAGAGCAAGGGGCATGTGGTTCAAACTCTCTGACAAAGACTATTGGTTATGCAGATCTGGGTTTGTTAAATATGTGGACTGTGTGAGACCTCATCCCAGTAATGACTGAAATGGGGAAGTTGGTGGATATCTGTGATAGGGTACTTGTCGGATAGAAATTTTGTTAAGTGAGGTCTGAGCAGGGGGTGCAAACCAAATAAACTGCTGGAATAGTCAGCTATCTTGCCTCTGCAACCGGAGCTGAGCCAGTCACTGCCCAGTCATTTCCCCAAGGTCTCATCAGAGACCATTTGCATCTGTGTGAGCTGGTGTTAAAGAAGTTATTAAATTTTCCTTTCGTATGCAAGATGTGATTTGGTACAGTTGGTCCATTTTGCAAGCCACCGTACATTTTTGCAGCTTGTGGTTTCAGGTTTGTTTATTTTTCCTGTGGAGAATAGGAGAATTTAACCCCCCTGTACAAATCCCCAATGGATGCAAGAAAGAATGTTTGGTCTCTTGGAGAATGCCCAATTTGCGGCTTCCTGCTTCTCCAGAAGCCCCAGTCTTCTAGGACCTGGTCTCTCTCATTTGTCACCCCCTGACCCAGACTCTGCCACCATCATTTACCACCCTATCCCGTTTCCACGACCCCAACGCCTATCCCATCACTTCAAATCAGGACACACACTGATTTGAAAAGGTTGATTTAAAAGAGTTAGCTTTTGATGTCAAACTGTGCTGTGAAGGTTTGCTATGATTGTTTTCTTGTCTCCCTTGCAGTTTTTGGTGTGAAGTACTGGTGCTTGCCCAGAAGAATAGACTCAGAAATTCCCAAATTAGGGCTTAGAAAACTATGCCTTACAAATATTTCACAAGTAATGCCATGGATGATGCTCAATTGGCAGAGTACTTGCTTAGCATTCATGAGGCCCTGGGTTGGATTCTCAGCACTGCATCAACCAGGTGTGGTGGTACATGTCTATAACCTCAGCAGGTGAAGGCAGTAGGACTGGAAGTTCAAGGTCACCCTCATCTACATATCAAGTTCAAGGCCAACCTGGTCTACTTGAGATCCTGTCTTGAAAAGGAAAAATCAATTTATAGGTGATTTTGATGCACTGATTACATTTAAGAACTGCAGATGTAACTAGTGTCTTTGTTTTAAGATAGCCAAGGATGAAAGGATTTCATCTGTGATTCCAGGAAAGGCTAAATCTAAGATTGATTTGGGTAACAGTTTCAAAGAATCAATGCCAAATAATTACTTCTGTTTAATGGACACTGACCCGTAGTTCATCTCATTTTGTGGTGGATAACACAGAGGTCTGTACATGTTTAAGGAAGTTGTGCAAGGCCGTACTATTTCTGAGAGGCAGAGCTAGGATTTGGAAGCAGATCCATCTGACCCCACGTGTTGTGCTTGATGCAGAACTGCACAGGATGCAGAATTGCCACCGGGAGCGTCTCTCCATTATCTGCGCATCTCTTGGCTTCTGTTTTACTGACAGCTGACTATGTTTCTGCCTCTATGCAGTGGCTACTTAGCTTCTCCACTACCAACAGTGTGCTGTCTGCCGGCTCAGCCTTTGTGAGCTCAGCGCCTCCTCAGTGCCTGCCTCTCTCCCAGCAGCATCTCCCGACCCCCGGGTTTCTGCTCTTCTCCCTGGCAGCCAAACTTAATGATGTCATAGATTTTTCTCCTTCTTTCCAGTTATCACTCCCTGTCTCCTATCCAGTACATGAATTTCTTCTGTCTTTTTCTAGTTCTATTGTGATTGTGCCGGGCTTCCACCTTCCAAGTCCTTGGAAAACACCTAACTGCTCTGATTAACACTCCCAGATTCTTCCCATGTCTTCCACTCTGCACTTGATAAAAACTTAATCCTCCAAAAAAGTGCTTGCTGTCATGATCTGTTCCCAAACCTACAGAGTCCAAACTGCTCATCCAAGGACCTCATAGGGCCCCATGGACTCTACAGATTCATTAAAAAATTATAACAGACCTGTAATTGTTTTGAAAGCACCACATTAACTAAGTGATTTCAATATCCTACTCAATATTTGGTTGCTCAGTAAAATAGTAGTGGGTTACAGTCAACATACTGTCAGTATTAATGGAAATCAGTGAATGTAGACGTTAAAGCTTGCTCAGCAGGCCAGGGAGATGGCTCAGGGATAAGGGTGCTTACAGCTAATCCCGGTGACGTGAGTTTAATCCCCAGGACCTACATAGTCGAAGAAGATAACTGACTCCTTCAAGTTGTCCTCCACATGTGAACTGTGGCATGTGTGCATGTACACACACACACACACACACACACACACACACACACACACACAATGTAATGAAACCTATGCTAATCACCTTCAATAGCCTTCTAACATTCAACTTCCCCCTTTAGACATCAGTTTCTTTCTATGTAATGATTGCTCTTTTAGGTGTTCAATATCATCTTCTCAGTGACATTTTTGTTTGTGCATGCCTTGCATTAGTGAGAAATGGTTGCTTTGCATGTTATAGTCCACTTGAGATACATTTTCTAACAGTGAAATCATGTACATTTGCTCATATCTGCTAAGTCTATGCAATAACACCATTAACTCTAACAGCAAATCTACAATCAGCATTTAAATAAAATATTTGTTTTGGGTAGTATCTAAATATTGAACATACCACAATCTTGCAAATAATTGCTTGTTTGTACTGACAACTGCCTAAATTCCCAATGGCTTTTATTTCTGTGTGTTAATTTTTCTTTGTTTTTGAGATATATATGTATACGTGGCATTTATACAATGAAATATGATCATATCTACCCCTCATTTCCCCTCTGCTACTCTGCCCATATCCCCCCAACACACCTTCTAACTTTATGTATCTCTCTTTTATAAAAGATTTCTTTGTATTTTATATGTGTGGGTACTTTGCATACATGTATGTCTATGCACCACTTGTGTGCAGTGGCTGTGGAGGCCAGAAGAGGTGTCAGATCCTCTGTAATTTACAGAAGGTTGTGAGTGCCAGGTGAGTGCTGGAATCTGAACCTGGGTCCTCTGTAAGAGCAACAAGTGCTCTTAACTGCTGAGCCATCTCTCCAGCGCCCCACTTGTTATAACCCACTAAGTTTAGCTAGTATTTCCTTATGTGCATGGGTGTAGGGCCATCCACTAGAGTATGAGCATCCTACCAGGGACCGTATCCCAAAGAAAGACTGGTTCTCCGCCCCCCTCCTAGTAGCTATCAGCTGTTAACAACTCTTTAGGGAGTCATAGGGCCCACAGATCAGTTACCCCATGAGTCCTGGGAATTTGGCTAGCTTGATATTTCTGTTGTTTTGGTAACTTTCTTTCTTTCTTTCTTTCTTTCTTTCTTTCTTTCTTTCTTTCTTTCTTTCTTTCTTTCTTTCTTTTTTTCTTTTCTTTCTTTCTTTCCCACTTGTGGTAGTTTGAATGAGAAATGTCCCTCACAGACTCATGTATTTGAACACTTAGTCCCTGATTGGTGGCACTGTTTGGGGGAGATTATGGAACCTTTAGGAGATGGAACCTTACTGGTAGAATGACATCACTGTGAGTGGGCTTTGAGAGTTTATAGCCTTGCCTCCCTTCCAGATCCCTCTCCATTTTCTGTGTGAGGAAATATGAACAGCCAGCTTCCTGCTCCAGTGCCTGATGCCAATCATTCCCCACCATTACAGACTCTCTCCCTCCAGAACTGTAAGCCCGAATAAACTCTTCCTTCCATCAGTAAATTTGGTCGTGGTGTTTTGTCAAATCAACAGAAAGCAACAAACACATCAGCTGTAAAATTCTGCAACAGAAAAACTAGGTTGGCTTTAAACATTATTTTCTAGCAAAATGTTACTCTGGGCTGGAGTGATCCTGAGTAATATACAGACAACTTTCACTCACTTTTGTCTCAGATGCCCAGAAAGTCTCACTTTTTTTTTCTTTTTTTTGGCTTCTTGGGATGAAATATAGCCAGGAATATATGTTGGAATTGTATCGATACTCTAACTCAGGTTCCCTTAACAACTCTCAGTCTTGGTAGATTATCAATATAAAAGTTACATTGATGGTGAGCTACCTTCCAGGTAGCACCCAGCCAGTCTCCACCACAGTCAGCTTTAGCTGTTGACACAAAAATATAGTTACCTGAGAAGAGAGAAACCCATGAAGAACTGCCCAGATATGACTGGCTGGTGACCATGTCTGTGAGGCATTTTTTTAAATTCCTAATTCATGTAGAAGTGCCCAGCTCACCATGGGCAATTCCATCTTTGGGCATGTGGGCTTGGATTGTATATAAAAGCTATTTAAGCATGACTCAGGAAGCAAGTCAGTAAGCAGCATTCCTCCATGGCCTCTGCTTCAATTTCTGCCTCCAGGTTCCTGCCTTGAGTTCTTGCCCTGCCTCTCTTGATGATAAATTGTAACCTGTAAGGTGTAATATACTCTTTCCTCCCCAGGATGCTTTTGGTCATAATGCTTATCACAGCGACAGAGAGCAAACCAGGATAGTCTCCTTCTGCTTTGCAATTATGTCAGATCTCCCAGAGAACATGTGGTGTGATACTCACTGTGAGTCAGGCCTAAACTGATTCACAGCACTTTCCCCCATGTGCCATAGTTGGCCTTCTCATATCCTCGAGTTCCATAAATGAAGATTTAAGAAAGTAGGCTGAAAATAATTTGGAAAAAAAATGATTGCTGCACTGAAATGGTAGATAGATTTTTTTCTCGTTATTATTTCTGAACAATATAGTATAGTAACTATTTCCATAGCCTTTGCCTTGACTTAGGTTATTACCAGTAATCTAGAGATGGTCCTGGCACCAAACCCTCATGGATAACGTGAAATGTCTGTGTGAAGCAGAACTTGATGCTTGTCCAGCCAGTCTGTTGTCTTCTGAATCTGAAGCATCCTCCACGGGTTTATGGTTCACACACTTATTTTCATGCTGTGGCATGATTTGGGGGAAGCTGCAGAACTGTTGGGAGGTGAGGCCTGGCAGGCAGAAGTAGGTCAATATAGGTTGGTTTTGGAAGGCGATAGTTCACCCTCTGGTTCTGGTTTCACCCTCTCTGCTTCCAAGTCTTCTATGATGTGAAATGCCTCTGTCTCACGCTCCTGCTGCTGTGGGTGGAGTTCTATAACCATGGTGCAGTCTTTGCCAAGTCCCTCCCACTGGAACTCTCTAAAATTGTGAACCCAAATCAATCTTTCCCCCTTTAAGTCTGTGTTAGGTAATTTGGTTAATAAGAGATATGGATAGGACTAATACACTACCATAAGGCATCTGTGCCCATCAGCTTTTCATTAGTGTAAGGATACGCCTGACACCATCAACTCACATGAGAGATTATCTTTGGCTCCTGGTTTGCCTGACACCATCAACTCACATGAGAGGTTTACTTTGGCCACTGGTTTGCCTGACACCATCAACTCACATGAGAGATTTACTTTGGCTCCTGGTTTGCCTGACACCATTAACTCACATGAGAGATTTACTTTGGCTCCTGGTTTCTGAGCTGGCAGGCCATGCTCACTTCTATCTGTGGCTTTGCATCTGTGGTAAAGCAGAACATCATGGTGGAGAGAGCTCACAGTAGAGCAAAGCTCCCACTTCAGGGTGGCTGCATGGGGGAGGTAAGGAAGGGGGAAACACATGAAGAGGAAGAAGCTAGGTCCCAATATCTTCTTCAAGGACTTACTCCCAGCAGCCTCATTTCCTTCCTTTAGGCTCTGCTTCCTGCAGACTGTACCACTTCCCAGTCAACACCATAGGACAGTGCCAAAGCCCAGTGCATAACCTTAGGGGATGTTACAAGTCCAGACAACAACAAGGATGGGTAAGGTTTAGATAAATCTGCTTCTGGGCCAAGTTAGGAGAGTTGAGTTTCATAGAGTTAGGAAGGCCTGGCAGCTAAGGTGGGAGATTTCACTTTCTAAATCTTATGTAGGGGATCGGTCTCCCTGGACGATCAAGTAGGAGGCCAGACCAGAAACCTGAACCACTTGCCTTGACTTATACCTTGCACCTGGTAGATATGTTCTGAAATCTTTTTATTGCTAACTTTCTTTCTTGTCATTTATCTATTGTATGCAGGGAGTTTCCTGTTTTCCAGATTTTGCTGATAGTGTGCCTTTGGCATCATTATCTTGTTCCTCTGATGCCTATATTTACTGTGATTTAGTAGCTAGCTGTAAAGGGATTATTGGATCCAGGCACCAATTATTTGGTAGGAATGCTTCCTAGATGGTGCTGTGTACCCCACTGGGAGGCATTTGATTCCTGTTTGGAGTGTATTGGTAATAGCTACTGTGTTTGTTATCTAGATTAGGATTGTCCAGTACAAATATAATCCACTGTGTAATTAAAAAAAATTCTAGTAGCCATTATTAAAGGTAAAATCATATTAAGTTAGAAATGTAAGAGTTTATTGCGCATCAAAAAAAACCAGCTTCTAATCTGGAAGACTTCAAACCAAAAATGATATGAGGCTCAGCTCGCAGCAGGGGGGTGCATCTTATAAAACAGATATAGAAAGGCTCCATCTTTGTTGTGAGTGGCTGTTCCAAATGTACCTTCTTTAGGATAAGAAGCACAGCTAATCTCTTCCATAGCTGACAGCTCAGAGTTGTGAAAGAAGAGATTTATGTTTCATTTATGGATAGAGCTAGCATTTCTGAGAAATCAGGGTAGATTACATTTCATTGGTGTGGGATATGGGTATATCCAAACAGTGACTTCCATTTAAAGTTTCCTTTATATTATAATATACTTCAAAATGTAAAAAACAAAAAGGTAAAATTAACAATATACTTAGCCATATAGATATATAGTCTAAAATGTAGTCAATATAAATATTATTGAGATAATTTACGTCTTTATATACAAAGTCATTGACAGTCACTGCTCATTTTACATTCAAACTTGGCACATCTAAAGTGCTCATGTTTAGTGGTGCTCATAAGGACCAGAATGGGTCTTAATAAAGCATTTCTGTCACTAGAGGTTGCAAAATGGTGATATTGGAATCACATTTCTTTTTCACTTTTTAGCTGATTTACATTTATAAAAAGGAAGATTTAGGGCAAGTGAGATGGCTCAGTAGGTAAAGAAGCTTGCCACCAAGCCTGATGACTTGAGGTTGATCCCCAGGACCCACATGGTAGAAGAGAACTGACTCCCTTAAGTTGTTCTCTTACATGTGTGTTGTGGCAAATGTGTCCCCCACCCTCCCATACACATACACACACAGAAAATTAATAAAAGTACGTTGGGCACCAGATAACGCAATTTAATCACTATCAATTCACGGAATCAGCTTAATGATCAAAGGAATTTATTTGGGGGTTGACTCACAACCAGAATAAAGGAGTTGGTCGCTGAATCCTGGAGGGTGGGGCACGGTCCAACACAGTTCTCTCGAGAGTTCTGCCTTGATCCGCACCAGCATCCAAAATCCACAAGGTAGAGAAATGAGGAGAGTGCATGCCAGGTCTTAGGAGTCCCTGGCAGCCACGCCCAAGGGGCAGGTACCTAGCAGTTACCTGCTGCCTCACTAGGGGCGGAGCTTCAGGGCATGGCCCGAACAACCACCCACAAGGACCCCATGGCAGAAGGAGAGAACTGACTCCCTTAAGTCAGTTGTTCTCTTATATGTGTGTCGTGGCAAATGTGTCCTGCACCTCCCATACACATACACACAGCAAATTAATAAAAGTATACTGACAAGTAAAAAGTTGAAAAGCAAGATCCTTTTATCAATAAATTTGCTTTTCAGTGTAGCTCATCACAGAAAGGCAAGCTAGCTCTGCATTCTCTTTCTTACTTGCCCATTTCCAAATGTTGAGTTTGTTTCTCAGCATCCTTCAAAGATGATGACTAAGCTTTAGGGGGAAAAAAAAGGAAAACTCTGATTTCCTGGTTTAGAGATGTTGGATGAGTTTAAATCATTGCAGTTTTTCTTACTAATACTCAAGTTTCCTACCTTTGGCCCATTGGGACCTCTTAAGTTGGCTCTTTGGTTTTCTGGTTTTTTTTTTTTTTATCCATTGTCTTTTACAGGCTTCTGGCAACACAAGATGTTCTATATCCATGTTGTAAATGTTTTGCCTGAGACCTGAGACCAGCCATGTCCTCTGGTTCGTCTTAGAGGAAACGTGTTTTAAAGACCACACTTGTAGTAGAAAGGGTCTGGACCACTGACAACTTAATCACTGTTTTCAGCTGTTCCAGAGCTAGGCTATGCTCAATTTTTTAAATTATTTCTTTTCTTAACTTTCCAATTCAAATTCAAGACTACAGTTGTTTTTTTTTTTTTTTTTTTGAGACAGGATTTTATTAGCTCAGGCTGGACTTGAACTTGCTGTGTAGCCAAGGATGACCTTGAATTCTTGATCCACCCCTCTCTGTAGTTGGTTGGGTTTTTTTTCCTGACTCTTTGGCTCTTTACTCTTTGGGGAGTGGGGAGCTGCTACCCAGCTCCCAAATAAACACATGGAGGCTTCTTCTTTCTCATGAATGCCTGGGCTTATCTTGGCTTATTTCTAGCCAGCTTTTCTTAACTTAAATTATCCCATCTATCTTTTGCCTCTGGGCTTTTACTTTTCTCTATTTCTGTGTATCTTTTCTTTCCTTCTTACTCTGAGGCTTGTTGTGTAGCTGGGTGGCTGGCCCCTGGTGTCCTCTCTCCTTTTCTTGTACACCCATCTTTCTTCCCAGATTTCTCCTTCTGTTTATTCTCTCTTCCTTCCAGCCCCACCTATCCTTTCTCCTGCTTTGCTATTGATAGTTCAGCTCTTTACTAGACCAATCAGATGTTTTAGACAGGCAAAGCAACACAGCTTCACAGACTTAAACAAATGCAACTTAAAAGAATGCAACACATCTTTGCATCATTAAACAAATATCATACAGCATAAACAAATGTAACACATCTTTAACTAATATTCTACAACACAGCTCCATCTCCCAAGTGTTTGAATTACAGGCATATACCACCATGCCCATCTTATTAAATATTTTTATTTTGACTTTTTTTCTCATGCTAAAAATACAGGCTCTGAATTATATTAACAGAAATCAATCATTTGCTATATCCCACACATCCTCAGAACATTCTAGCACTTTTACCAACAGGATGGTTATTAGAAACCATATTAGCCAGGGCTTTCTAGAGGAGCGTGTGTATATATATGGAAAGAAAGAGAGCGGCATTTATTAGAATGGCTTACAGGCTATGGTCCATCCAGACCAACAATGGCTGTCTACCAACAGAAGTTTCAAAAATCCAGTAGTTGTTCAGTCTATGAGGCTGGATGTCTCAACTGGTCTTCAGTATATGCCAGAATCCTGAAGAAATAGACTCTAATGCCAGTGAAGGAATGGACTTACCAGCAAGAGTGAGAGAAAGTTGGCAAAGAGAGCAAGCTTTCTTCTTCTGTGTCCTTTGTATAGGCTGCCAGCAGAAGGTGTGGCCCAGATTATAGGTGGATCTTCGTATCTGAAAAGATTTGCAATGGAGGTAGTTCTTCCCACTTCAAATGATTTAATTAAGAAAAAAATCCCCCACAGGTGTACCCAGCCACCTGGGTTTTAGTTAATTCCAGATGTAGTCAAGTTAACAACCAAGAACAGCCATCATCAAAACATTTAAGACTTTGTTTTGTCTTTAAACTAATTGTGAAGATGCATCATGTACTAAACTTTTGTTATGTCGAAGCCCTGACCACCACTGCAACAGCATCCTTGGGAAGTAGGTAGCAGGTGAGGTCCAAGGCTAGGACCCTCACTGTGGGATTGGAGCTGCTGCAGAAAGAGACACCAGGCAGCTTTTCCTTTTCTCTGTTCCCCATATGACAGACAGTACATGATGAAGGATGTTCTGTAATGGGAAGAGCTACTCTGTCAGAACCTTAACCCTGCTAGACCTTGGCCTTAGACTGACAGCTGAGACAATACCTTTCTGTTGTCTGAGCCACCCAGCTTGTGGTGTCTCATTATGGCAGCCCTGGCCCATGACCAGCACCACAGCTCCTCAGGGTGTATTCTTATTCTCACTGGTACTCCATGCTGTACTTTAAGCTGAAATTTAAAAAGAGCTCATACTGCAGCAAATTTCGGAGATTTTTTTCCCCCCAGAATTTTCAGCCCTTGCCTTAAAGGTAAGCCCAGTTTAAGGTAGGTTGGAAATGAATTTTTGTTACTCATGAAGCTATTAATGCAAAAGACTGGAAATACAAATACCTTGTAAGATCTAAGTTTACAATGTAAGTTGCTAAAAAATGTTCCAAAAGTATTTTGTCATCCAAGTCAGAAGATAATAATGAAAAGAATATGCAGGGACCATGCTTAGTGGCGCATGCCTATAGTTCCAGGACTCAGGAGGCAGAGATAGGAAGGTCATGAGTTCAAGCATCCTGGACTACATAGGAAACATTATTTCAAAAAAGAGCAAAGGAGTAATTTGTTAGTATATCTTTAATTTTTAAAATAAACAGGAATGTTAATGTGACTATTCAGTAAAGTGATGTGTGTACATTTCTGGGTTGGAGGGTTCAGAGGGGAGGTGTGTGCCTGTATAAACACAGGGTTATTTTATTAGTCTAGATTGTAAGGAGTAGCCATACTAATGGTATAGGCTCTGTGACTAAAGAATGAGAATCATTCTTTAACTGATACATTTACTGGTTTGGACATTTTCACCTATCTTGTGGTTGATAGTTTAGTTCAAATATCTAGGACTTTACACAGCCTGGTGAAATCTGACTCACTAATTTTTTTTTCTTCAGAGCTGAGGACCGAACCCAGGGCCTTGTGCTTGCTAGGCAAGCGCTCTACCACTGAGCTAAATCCCCAACCCCCCTGACTCACTAATTTGAAGGCAGACTTAAGTGAAAGAAATTTAAATCTAGAATGAATTTCTTTGTAGATTCCCCAAGTCATTTCAAGTAGCCCAAAGGATATTTCTACCAGTTACTTTTATCATCTCATTTTCCTTTTTCTTTCTCTCTTTCTCTCTTTCTCTCTTTCTCTTTCTCTCTTTCTCTCTTTCTCTCTTTCTCTCTTTCTTTCTTTCTTTCTTTCTTTCTTTCTTTCTTTCTTTCTTTCTTTCTCTCTCTCTCTCTCTCTCTCTTTCTCTCTCTCTCTCTCTTTCTTTCTTTCTTTCTCTCTCTCTCTCTCTCTCTTTCTTTCTTTCTTTTGTTCATGCAGTATAAAAGAAGGATTCATTACTGAATTATAGTATTTTTTCAAATAGAAATAATCTAAAGTTTCCAGTTTTTATCACCAATGAGAAAGCTCAACATGAAAAGTGTTCTGTTACTGAAATTCTAGAAAAGAGTAAATAGGTTAAGAGAATTGACTGTCAACTCACGTGAGAAGAGTCTAAAGCTTACCTGGCCACTCTCTGGGCCCAGGGCACCCCTCTGTGATAAGATGGGCAGCCTCCAGTTCACTTAGCTCAGAACTAGAGTTTGACCTGTTTTAGCTTTTTCCTCTATGGACACTTGTTCACAGTGTTGGTAGACCTATAGGATATTAGGGCCAGAAGGGAGCTTAAATATCTAGTTGAAGCCACACTTTTTTTCTTACTTCTCTCCTTTCTTTCTTGGCAGTGTTTCATGTAGCCCAGGCTAGTGCAGTGAGCCACAGAAATATGAAATAGCAATTCAGCTGACAATGGCAAAAGCTATTACCTGGAAGAGTCAAGAACTTTTCCAGAGGGAAGCCAAAACTCAAGGAGTCTTGGTAATATTGGCTTTTGAATGTGTAAGCTGTTTCCTGCAGCGAATCTTTTGTGTGCTATTGTAGCTTTCCCATTTGATTCTTTTTTTTTTTTCTTTTTTTTTTTTTTTTGGTTTTTTAGCTTTGCGCCTTTCCTGGAACTCACTTGGTAGCCCAGGCTGGCCTCGAACTCACAGAGATCCGCCTGGCTCTGCCTTCCGAGTGCTGGAATTAAAGGCATGTGCCACCACCGGCCGGCCCCATTTGATTCTTTTCCCAAGAACTTCTAACAGTGTGTTGATCATTCATTGGGCACAATTTCCCCTATACTATTGGAGTATTTGGGTAACATCTCCAACTGCGATTACAACAGTCACACAGTCAAGACCCCCTTTTTCAGGCTTTTGTTCCCTCCTTTTAGTTTTAGACTCAGAAGTCTGACTTTCTGTAATTACTTTCATTAGCAAACATCTGGCCAGGGCCATCTCCAGACAAAAGTATTTTATCTGAGAGACTTCTCAAACATCCAAGGACAGACTGCAGACAGATAAGTATTCAAACTATCAGCTAGTTCCTGAGATAAGGTAAACATTTACACTGAGACAACCACCAAGGCCAGGTGGATGTTAGATACAAAGTTTTGCTTCTTGTGCAATTAATCTTAATTTCCTCCTCTTTCCCATAGCCCAAATATTATCCTTAAGTTCTAAAGATTCCCCCTTTAGCATTAACTCAGAATAAAAGGACATTTACAAACCAGGTACATCAGCAGATAGGAAATTGCTGCCTCAAGCTAATGACGTGATATTGTGTTCCCCAAAATATTGTGCACCCTAATAAACTTATCTGGGGTCAGAGAACAGAACAGCCATAATATTAAACATAGAGGATAGGCAGTGGTAGCACATGCCTTTAATCTTAGCATTCCAGAGGCAGAGATCTACCTGGATCTCTGTGTGTTCAAGGATACAGCCAAGCGTGGTGACTCACGCCTTTAAATCCCAAGAAGTGAACCTTTAATCCCAGGGAGTGATGGCAGGAAGCAGAAAGGTACATAAGGCGTGAAGACCAGAAACTAGAAGCTTTTAGCTGGTTAAGCTTTCAGGCTTTGGAGCAGCAGTTCAGCTGATATTCATTCTGGATGAGGACTCAGAGGTTTCCAGTCTGAGGAAACAGGATCAGCTGAGGAACTGGCGAGGTGAGGTAGCTGTGGCTTGTTCTGCTTCTCTGATCATCCAGCATTCACCCTAATACCTGGCCCTGGGTTTGTTTTTATTAATAAGAACTTTTAAGATTCCTGCTACATCCTAACCTCACTTGAACTAACAAATTCTTAACTCCTTTTCCTTTCACCTTGGTTGACTAATCAGTTTATTATCTAACCACACTCAGGAATGCAGTATTACATATGGACCCTCATTTTTCCCTTCTTGGATTTTCCCAAGTTGATTCTAGGTTCCTCTCCCTCTCATTTGACCTTTTCCCTTTAAGAGTTCATCCTTGAGTCGTAAAGAAAGCCTGACAGTCACTGCCTGGTGTAAACGCTTATCTGCTTTTATGATCCTGGTAGAATTCAAGCCTTGTGACCTTGCTTTGGCCAGAGAATTGCTGATCGTATGGGTATAAACTGGAAACTTCAGAGACTAGGGGAGGAATGAAGAGAGAATTAAGCTAGATCCATGAGAGAGAAAAGAGCTGAGACAAGACAATGAGAGAAGAGCAGAAGAAGGGACAGAGAATCAGGCAAATAAGGAGCTAAGTATGAGAGCAGAAAAGAAGCTGTGTAGAGAGAATTGACTTGGAAGAATACAGTGAATGGACTAAAGAGCTCGGTGTGCTTAGATTCATTTGATATCCCTCAGAGTAATTCTCCACCTCTGGTAGCGTCTTTTCTGGATCGTGGGAGAAATCTCCACCAGGCAGGTACTGGTGGGAATTCGAGAGGCTAGCCTTGAATATACTGATCCTCCTGCCTCTTTCTCCTGAATACTGGGATTATCAGCATACTCCACCATTAATTTCAAATGCTTTGCTTTAAGATGGTAAAATGAATCTCAAAATGATGACAAAAATTTCCAGAGATTTGAAAATTAGCTATTTCCAGAATTCAGATCCATATCATCAACAACAAAAATGTATAACATTGAAAATGTTGACATTGGAAGTTGGCTTAGTGGGGAAAGTGCTTGTGTAAGCATGAGGACCTGAGTTTGAATCTTCAGCACCCATGTACAAAATCCAGGTGTGGTGATACACGCCTGTAATCCTAACACCCCGGGAGTGGGGTAGGGTGGGGGGACGACAAAGATAGGCAGATCCTGAGGACTCACTGGTTAGCTAAAATATGAAGTTCAGGTTCAGTGAGAGATTCTGTCTCTAACAATAAAGAGGGGAGTGATAAAGAAAGACAGTCTGGGGGCTGGAGACTGCTCTTCCAGAGGACCCGGGTTCAATTCCTAGCACCCATATGACAGCTCACAACTGTCTATAACATCCTCACACAGTTATACACGCAGGCAAAACACCAATGCAAATAAAATAAAAATAAATTTAAAAAAAGATTTGGTTCTTAAAAAAAAAAGAAAGAAAGAAAGACAGTCCATGTTGATCTCTGGCCTCCATGTGTGCACATGGGTGTGTGCAGCTTCCCCAACTCAAGAAAATGTCAGTATGTATGATGTGTCCTTAGACAGAATTAACATAGGCCTGAGAGAATTAGAGCTTACTGATTCCAAGTGTGATGAGGTACCAGTTGGACTTAAGATTTAGAAGGGAAGTCTATGTCTCACCTGACACCACACTAGGATTATGTTAATGATCTGGAATAACATCGTTATGTCGTCTGAATCCATATCAGCAAAGTCAGTTCACTCTTCATGATGTACAAAAGGCAGTATTCACCTCTGATGGCAGGAGTGATGTCTCCCCAGAGTGCACTGAAAAGTTCAGGACATGTAGATAGCCATAACGTTTATAGAAAGCGTATGATAAGGTGGACTACCATTTTCCTTTTACAAAGAAACCTAATGCTTGAAATTTTGAGTCAAGGTCTTACGTAACCCGGGCTGGTCTCAAACTTGCTATGTGGGTGGGTGGGGGGGGCTGGCTGGCTTGCACTCCTGATGCTCTTGTCTCTGTTGTCAAGTGCTAGGTTTGCAGGAGAGTATCACTATACCCAACTTAATACATTTTCTGTATATAAAAAAGGTGATCCTAAATATAAAATACTAGGCACCAGAGGGCTGTGGAAGTGGATACATGGGTGAAGCTCTTGCTCTGCAAACATGAGGACCTGAGTGTGTGACCCTCAGCACCCATGTATAAGCTGTGTGTGGCAATGCACACCTGGTACCCCAGCTCTGGTGAAGGCAGGGAGATGGAGACAGGTAGATCCTGGGGCCTCAGTGGCCAGGTAGTCTAGCTAAAATGGTGAATCTCAGGCTCAGTGAGAGATACTGTCTCAAAAAGTAGGGTGGTA